>JAJPGS010000242.1:0-24319 GCA_028654335.1 Alnus rubra
TCTTCAACCGATAAATGTTCGGTCCAAAATAAATTGTAATAATAAGTAACACTCACGAGAAATTCGTAACAAAGCTTTAACCAGCACGATCGTTTCGTTATCGATCTTTGGATATAGAGTAAAAAATCGAAACTAATCCACGATCCACTTGCAAACGAAGGATAAGGGTTGTGTGTGAAAGAAGAGAAGTGTAACACAACTGAATAAACGCTATTTTATCATCTACGGATGAAACAATGTCATTTTACTATAGGAATATAATTAGAAACGTGATAATTCTAAGTGTCACCTATTGTCCACCTTGTGTCTCCAAAACTGACGTGGCTATTTAAATTGTTGATGTTGTTCCTCGGTGTGAACGATGATCTTTCTTTTTTGAAAGAAAAAAACAAAGAATAAATAAATAAACGATCCGAGGATAAATATTTTTACAAATTCTGTTAAATTTTGACCAACACCTAAATCCTTACAGTTTGTTCTTTTTATTTCCTTGAAAAAAGAGGTTTTGGGTTTAGGTCAAATGCTGATTTAAAAAGCCACTTCAAATTTGGGTGGAGCACAAGGTGAACATGGGGCTGATATATAGAGCTTACTCACAGATATATTTCAAATAGCTTTAAACTTAAAAGGAGAAAAAGTATAGTTAGACTACAATTTCGTCATATTCCTATGAATTGAGAGATAAACAAAATAACATAATATCACAATCCGCTTCCAAACAAATGATGTGGTCTGTGGTTGAAGTGAACTAGAAAGTCGTATATAACCACGTACAAATTTAAGAAATAAATTCAGTGAGGATTTTTTTTTAAAGGAAGTTTGTCAAAAAAAAATTAAAGCCATTACGTTTTAAGGAAGCAAAATCTAACTTTTTCTTGAATAAATACTGAATTTATTTATTTATTTATTTTTCGATCTACGTATATTATTTTACCTTCTAGACATGATATTCAATTGTTTTTTAGTATGCAGCATAACAGGTAATAATTTGAAAAACCAAACAAAAAACGATTATTTCGAACAATATTTTTTGTATAAGTCATTACTTTCTTGAAGAAATAATTGCTTATTTTGTTTAGGGTCAATATTCTGTTGTTTCATTCTTTTCTGTAACTTATTTTTCGTTAATTTATAGATACTATTTCTCTTTTTTCCACTAACGTATTTCTTTATTCTTTTCTTGGGTTTCATTTTATGAACTATTTCACCAACTCTTGTAAGTCAAATTTGTTTCCTTCTTTATTTCTCATTTTACCTTTCATTTCAAATTTTCGGTTCCCTAACCTATTCGGAAATTTATTTCACTCTCTGAAACAAATCGAATACGAATGAAAATGAGGGTTTGGAGAAAGCGTATAATGAATGGTGTGTGTGCATCATAAAAGGCATTAATTAAATGGGAAAGTAAAGAAAAGGAAAGAAACTTGGTTTTCGAAATAGATTTTTTTTTTTTTTTTTAAAAAAAAAAAGAGAAGAAACTTTTACAAGCTTTTCATGGAAAATAATCGAGATTCTCCGGTATAAATAATTTTCTTTCGATTTAGTTGTATTTGTTTTTATCTTCTTTTACTTGTATGGATATTATTGAAGCATCAACGCAAGACTCGCCTGCTGAAAATGAAAAGTTGAACGTGAACTGTCATTAGCCAAATGAAGTGCACCTACCTCGCCAAATGAAAAGTCATCAGCCAGGTGCTATGCATCTGGCTCGACATCCAGAATAGCCAACCATCTTCAATTCTTGATTCTCTAAGTTTTCAATACTTCCAATGTTTGTATTTAATTCTTTCTTCTTCCAATATTCTGTAATGTAATTATAAATAAGAGTAGCCAACACCCAAAAGATCATTGAGGTGAATTATCACATTCAATCCTTTGTTTTCTTATGGTATCAAAGCCCAAAATCTTGCCCACACTCTTGCTGCCAACAATGAAGCACTTCGAGAGACAGAACTTGTTTCCTACATCTTGGCTGAGCTAGGCACTGAATATGATCCACTTGTTACATCTATTACAACACGTGTTGAACCTATTTTCTTGGATGAGTTATATAGTTTACTTTTAACTCATTAGCAACGTCTTGAACTTGCCAAATTCAACAGAGAAAATTTAAACAACGATATAAACAAATTCAACAGAGAAAATTTTTAATGTTAAGAATTCTATTCTATATTGCATATAATATAAATACATAAAAAAAAAACCCTACTATCATTGGCCTTTCTTTATCTCAACACAAAATAGTGACTACTATATTCGAAGAGATTTAATATTCTAATGTATACACATGTAACAAAAAAAGAAAATGAAGAAGCATTGAAATGAAGGATGCGACGAATTACCAAATGAGAAAACTAGGAGCGTCACGAAAAGAATGGAGAAAGTTGTAGAATACTTCATGTTGAGAAAAAAACGTAAACAACAACAGTTCAGCTTAACAACAAAGTAATAGAAAAATGTAGTGATTTCTCTAGCATATATAGCAAAGAGCTAGCTTAATATATTTTTAGCAAACACCGTAATTTTAAGGAAAGATAAAAGAAAATAAATAACAATTTCAAATAAGTTAGCTGAAAAATCAAACACTTATTAGAAAAGGAAATAGAGAAATTAAAAAAAAAAAAAAAAAAAAAAAAAAAAACCAGTATATTTATACACGAAAGAAAGCGAGACAATAGAATATGTGAATAAATTAAAAAAAGAGGAAAACAAATAATAGAGTATGGAAGCATATAAGTCCAACAAGGAAAGACCGTGTATTAATTGATAAATTAAGCCACGGTAATGGCTAGAAAATATGAGAATATTGATCTTAGATAAAAAAATTAAATATACAAGATATGGACCTAATTAAAACAGCTTGTCAAAATAATGTTCTATTGTCCTTTTCCAAAACTTGAAGCCTCTGCTGTTGCATGTTAAAAGAACAAAAAAGTTTATGTCCATAGAGATAAAAGAGGATAAAAACAAATACAACTAAATTGAAAGAAATTTTTTATACCAGACGATCTCGATTATTTTCCTTGAAAAGCTTGTAAAAGTTTGCTTTACTTTTTTCCTTTTTTTTAAAAAAAATCTTTTTCGAAAAACCAAGTTTGTTTCCTTTTCTGTACTCTCCCATTTAATTAGTGCCTTTTATGATGCCCACACACCATTCATTATATGCTTTCTCCAAACCCTAATCGTCATTCATATTTGGATCTAGATATTTGAAGTTGAACGATTTCAAAGTGTGAAATTTTTTTTCCAAATAGGTTATGGAATCGAAAAAATTTGATAAGAAAGGTAAAATGAGAAACAAATAAGGAAACAAATTTGACTTACAAGAGTTGGTGAAATGTTTCATAAAATGAAACCCAAGAATAGAATAAAGAAATACGTTAGTGGAATAAAGAGAAATTGTATCTATAAATTAACGAAAAATAACTTACAGAAAAAGAAAGAAAACAACAGAATATTGACCCTAAACAAAATAAGCAATTTTTTCTTTTAGAAAGCAATGATTTATACAAAAAAATATTGTCCGAAATAATCGTCCTCTTGTTTGGTTTTTCAAATTATTACAGTTTTTCCCGCATACTAAAGAAACAATTGAATATAATGTCTAGAAGGTAAAATAACATACGTCGATCGAGAAAAAATAAAAATAAAAATTTTGTATTTAATCAAGAAAAATTTAGATTTTGCTTCCTCAAAACGTAATGGCTTTAATTTTTTTTGACAAACTTCCATAAAAAAAAATTCTCACAGAATTTATTTCTTAAATTTGTGCGTGGTTATATTCGACTTTCTAATTCACTTCAACCACAAACCACATCGTTCGTTTGGAAGCGGATCGTGATATTATGTCGTTTTGTTTGTCTATCAATTCATACGATTATAACGACATAGTTGTCTAACTATACCTTTTCTCCTTTTAAGTCTAAAACTATTTGAATTATATCTATGAGTAATGCTCTATATATCAGCCCCAGGTTCACCATGTGCTCCACCCAAAATTGAAGTGGCATTTTAAATCAGCATTTGACCAAAACCCAAAACCGTTAAGAAACTTTAAACAACGATATAAACAAATTCAACAGAGAAAATTTTGAATCTTAAGAATTCTATTCTATATTGCATATAATATAAATACATAAAAAAAAAAAAACCCTACTATCATTGGCCTTTTTCTTTTATCTTAACACAAAATAGTGACTACTATATTCGAAGAGATTTAATATTCTAATGTATACACTTGTAACAAAAAAAGAAAAGGAAGAAGCATTGAAATGAAGGATGCGACGAATTACCAAATGAAAAAACGTGAACAACAACAGTTCAGCTTAACAACAAAGTAATTGAAAAATGTAGTGATTTCTCTAGCATATATAGCAAAGAGCTAGCCTAACATATTTTTAGTAAACACCGTAATTTTTAAGGAAAGATATAAGAAAATAAATAACAATTTCAAATAAGTTAGCTGAAAAATCGAACACTTATCAGGAAAGGAAATAGAAAAATTAAAAAAAAAAAAAAAAAAAAAAAAAAAAAAAAAACCAGGATATCCATACACGAAAGACGGCGAGACAAAAGAATATGTGAATAAATCAAAAAAAGAGGAAAACAAATAATAGAGTATGGAAGCATATCAGTCCAACAAGGAAATACCGTGTATTAGTTGATAAATTAAGCTACGGTAATGGCTAGGAAATATGAGAATATTGATCTTAGATAGAAAATTAAATATAAAAGATATGGAGCTAATTAAAACTACTTGTCAAAATAATGTTCTATTGTCCTTTTCCAGAACTTAAAGCCTCAGTTGTTGCATGTTAAAGGAACAAAAAAGGTCATTCCGAGGGTCGTGCATGAATTGAGCCACTTTATTGACAGCAAAGGCAATGTCTGGTCTTGTGAAAGAGAGATACTGAAGAGCCCCCACTGTGCTTATGTGCAAGGTTTTATCAGAAAATGATGGTCCCACGAATTTACTGAGAGAAGTGGATGAAGACATTGGAGAGTGGACAGGTTTGGCATGAGTCATCTTTTTGCGGTGCAAAAGATCATAAATGTATCTCTGTTGTGAGAGA
The DNA here is from genome assembly GCA_028654335.1 of Alnus rubra. Lineage (NCBI taxonomy): Eukaryota > Viridiplantae > Streptophyta > Magnoliopsida > Fagales > Betulaceae > Alnus > Alnus rubra. Next base: position 5,073 of record JAJPGS010000242.1, read on the forward strand.
AGTAGGCCCTTAGCTGTACGAATGACCTCAACACCAAGAAAGAAGTTCAATTTCCCAGATCTTTGATAGGAAAATCATGGGACAATGTGGCAATAAGCTGAGATAACACATTATTGCTCAAGCCAGTAAATATAATGTCATCAACATAAATGAGAGCAAAAATCCGGATGCCAACAGAATTAAAAATGAATAACGAACTGTCCGTTTTGGATCCATGAAAACCAAGTTCAAGAAGTCTTGTACTCAATCGAGAGAACCAAGCGCGAGGTGCTTGCTTGAGGCCATAAATGGCCTTTTGAAGCTTGCAGACTGCATAAGGATGCTGGGGATGAGAGAAGCCCAGTGGTTGAGCCATGTAAGCTATTTCAGATAAGTGACTGTGGAGAAAGGCATTACTTACATCGAATTGGCGAAGTGGCCAGCCGGATGAAACCTTCAAAGAGAGCACAGTTCAAATAGTGATGGGTTTAACCACCGGACTAAATGTTTCTTCAAAATCAATGCCAGGTTGTTGATGGAAGCCCTTGGCAACAAGACATGCCTTATATCGTTCCACACTTCCATCAGCTTTTCTTTTAATTCTGAATATCCATTTGGAGCCAACCACATTCATTGAGGGATGATAGGGAACCAAGGACCATGTTCCATTGTGAAGGAGAGCATTAAATTCCTCTGACATGGCCTGTCGCCAAACAGCATCCTTGACAGCTGAAGTAAAGGAGGTGGGTTGTTTTTTTTTAGCAAGAAAGTTCAGTGGTAAGGGCTCTAGGTAATGGATAGCGAATTGTGCCATCGATGAACACTTTGGGTTTGGAAACTGAGACCGGGTTTGCATGGTATGAGTACGAGGTGGTAGGGTTGGGATGTTGGGTTGTGCAAGTGCGGCTGTTGAAGATAGATCATTACGTGAGTGATCTGTGGTGGAAGCAGGAGACTCTGGGACAGGGGATGGTAATGGATGGGGCAAATCTGAGTGATTCGAAATATTAGGAGCTGCAGAGGAACCAGCAGGAGGAGTGGCATCAGCAGGTGGAGTGGCAGAGATACTGGGAGTATCATCTGTCGGAGAGCTGACTAAATGTTGCGGGTGTGCTGGAGAAGCCTCAAGAGAATGCGGAGTAGGTGTGGACTGTGCAAGGCGAATTTCAAGAGGTAGAAGGTTGTCTGTGTGGTGTGGAGGGCTGGAGAAATTGTGACCTGGTGCTGAAAAGGAAAAACAGATTCATTAAAAATAACATGTGTGCCTATATAGACACGACCAGTCGAGATGTTGAGACATTTGTACCCTGAATATGGCTTGCTGCAGCCAAGAAAAACACATGATTGAGAGCGGAAGGAAAATTTGTGAGAATTGTAAGGCCTTAAGAGAGGCCAACACTCACACCCAAAAATCTTAAGAATGTTATAGTTGGGGCTCTTTTGGTAAAGAATTTCAAAAGGAGATTTAGAGGGATTGTTGGAAGATGGAAGCCTATTAATTAAGTAGCATGCAGTGTCAAAAGCATCATCCCAAAATTGAAAGGGCACATGAGAATGAGAAAGAAGAGCCAAACCTGTGTCAACAATGTGACGGTGCTTCCGTTCAACACTTCCATTTTGATGGTGAGTATGAGGTCATGTTTGACGATAGGAGATGCCATGTGTAGCAAGCATACGTTGGAGAGGAATAAATTCTCCACCGCCATTAGTTTGGACACTTTTGATTCGACAATTGAAGTAATTTTCAACAAGAAGTTTAAAACGAGAAAAGACAGAGGAAACATCAGATTTAGTTGTTAAGGGAAACAACCAAGAGTCGCGACTAAAATCATCAACCACACATAAATAGAATCGTTTATTAGCATTGGATAACAAGGGGGCTGGGCCCCATACATCTAAAAATAGAAGTCCCAAAGGACCATGAGAAACAGATGGTGATGGACCAAAGTGAAGACGATGAGATTTGCCTTGTTGACACGAGGAACACACTATCGAAGGCTTATTTGATGAGACTGGAAGATGATGACTGGAGATAACCGGATGAACGATTCTAAGTGCAGGTTGACCAAGACGATGATGCCATTCATCCACCGAAACTCGCTCACCAATAAGTGCAGTAAGATTGGAGGACATGGGCTTATTTATTGGCCACGAAAATAGGCCACCCCTACTCGGCCTTGAAGGAGCAATCTCCTCGTGCGAATATCCTTGACACGAAAACAGGAGGGATGAAATTCAATAAACACATTGTTATCATGAGTAAATTGATAAACAGAAATAAGGTTCTTTTGAATTTCAGGGACATGTAACAGTGAGGATAATTGAAAATTGCAAGAAGGAGTAGGTAAATTTGCCAAACCCGTGTGTAAGATTTTCAAACCTTGGCCATTTCCGACACGAATCACCTCATTGCCAGAGTATTCATTAGATCGGACATTCAGCGTTGTTAGATCATTAGTGAGGTGATTGGTAGACCCAGTATCTGGGTACCAATTCATATCAGGAGAGGTGGAGGGTGATGTGAGATAGGCTGCTGGAGGATGACTGTCACCTTGATAGGAGTAGTCAAACCGATGGTAGCATTTTGATGATGTATGGCCTGGCTTGCGACAGACTTGGCAATGTGGACGATTTGATGAGTTGAAGGAAAACGGAGAGGATGAGCCTCTTCCGCGTCCTCTGCCACGACCACGCTTTGCTGGAGGGCCATAATTGCTGCGATGTTTTTTTGAACAATTGGAGTTTTGACGTTGAGCCAATATTGATGCTAGACTGTGAGAGATCAATGACATTGTTGGCAAGTTCAAGACGTTGCTAATGAGTTAAAAGTAAACAATATAACTCATCCAAGAAAATAGGTTCAACACGTGTTGTAATAGATGTAGCAAGTGGATCATATTCAGTGCCTAGCTCAGCAAAGATGTAGGAAACAAGTTCTGTCTCTCGAAGTGCTTCATTGCTGGCAGCAAGAGTGTGGGCAAGATTTTGGGCTTTGATACCATAAGAAAACAAAGGATTGAATGTGATAATTCACCTCAATGATCTTTTGGGTGTTGGCTACTCTTATTTATAATTACATTACAGAATATTGGAAGAAGAAAGAATTAAATACAAACATTGGAAGTATTGAAAACTTAGAGAATCAAGAATTGAAGATGGTTGGCTATTCTGGATGTCGAGCCAGATGCATAGCACCTGGCTGATGACTTTTCATTTGGCGAGGTAGGTGCACTTCATTTGGCTAATGACAGTTCACGTTCAACTTTTCATTTTCAGCAGGCAAGTCTTGCATTGATGCTTCAATAATATCCATACAGGTAAAAGAAGATAAAAACAAATAAAACTAAATCGAAAGAAAATTATTTATACCTGAGAATCTCGATTATTTTCCATGAAAAGCTTGTAAAAGTTTTCTTCTCTTTTTTTTTTAGAAAAAAAAAAAAAAAAAAAAAAATCTATTTCGAAAACCAAGTTTCTTTCCTTTTCTTTACTTTCCCATTTAATTAATGCCTTTTATGATGCACACACACCATTCATTATACGCTTTCTCCAAACCCTCATTTTCATTCGTATTCGATTTGTTTCAGAGAGTGAAATAAATTTCCGAATAGGTTAGGGAACCGAAAAAATTTGAAATGAAAGGTAAAATGAGAAATAAAGAAGGAAACAAATTTGACTTACAAGAGTTGGTGAAATAGTTCATAAAATGAAACCCAAGAAAAGAATAAAGAAATACGTTAGTGGAAAAAAGAGAAATAGTATCTATAAATTAACGAAAAATAAGTTACAGAAAAAGAATGAAAACAACAGAATATTGACCCTAAACAAAATAAGCAATTATTTCTTCAAGAAAGTAATGACTTATACAAAAAATATTGTTCGAAATAATCGTTTTTTGTTTGGTTTTTCAAATTATTACCTGTTATGCTGCATACTAAAAAAACAATTGAATATCATGTCTAGAAGGTAAAATAACATACGTAGATCGAAAAATAAATAAATAAATAAATTCAGTATTTATTCAAGAAAAAGTTAGATTTTGCTTCCTTAAAACGTAATGGCTTTAATTTTTTTTTTGACAAACTTCCTTTAAAAAAAAATCCTCACTGAATTTATTTCTTAAATTTGTGCGTGGTTATATACGACTTTCTAGTTCACTTCGACCACAGACCACATCATTTGTTTGGAAGCGGATCGTGATATTATGTTATTTTGTTTATCTCTCAATTCATACGATTATGACGACATTGTAGTCTAACTATACTTTTTCTCCTTTTAAGTTTAAAGCTATTTGAAATATATCTGTGAGTAATGCTCTATATATCAGCCCCATGTTCACCTTGTGCTCCACCCAAATTTGAAGTGGCTTTTTAAATCAGCATTTGACCTAAACCCAAAACCCTTTTTTTCAAGGAAAAAAAAAAAAAAACAAACTGTAAGGATTTAGGTGTTGGTCAAAATTTAACAGAATTTGTAAAAATATTCATCCTCGGATCGTTTATTTATTTATTCTTTGTTTTTTTCTTTCAAAAAAGAAAGATCATCGTTCACACCGAGGGAACAACATCAGCAATTTAAATAGCCACGTCAGTTTTTGGGAGACACAAGGTGGACAATAGGTGACACTTGGAATTATTCACGTTTCTAATTATATTCCTATAGTAAAATGACATTGTTTCATCCGTAGATGATAAAATAGCGTTTATTCAGTTGTGTTACACTTTCTCTTCTTTCACACACAACCCTTATCCTTCGTTTGCAAGTGGATCGTGGATTAGTTTCGATTTTTTACTCTATATTCAAAGATCGATAACGAAACGATCGTGCTGGTTAAAGCTTTGTTACAAATTTCTCGTGAGTGTTACTTTTTATTACAATTTATTTTGGACCGAAGATTTATCGGTTGAAGAATCTGGTGTTTGAAATTTGTTTGCCAACAAACGCTATAAATGTTGTTGAAAATAGCATATAGTGATTATTTCGTGTCGAGACAAAAACGTGATCAACAACAATTCCGCTTAACAAGAAAGTAATAGAAAAATATAGTGATTTCTCTAGCAAATATAGCAAAGAGCAAGCTTAATATATTTTTAGCAAACACCGTAATTTTTTAAGGAAAGATATAAGAAAATAAATAACAATTTAAAATAAGTTAGATGAAAATCAAACACTTATTAGAAAAGGAAAATGAAAAATTAAAAAAGAAAAAAGAAAAGATATTCATACGCGTAAGGAAGCGAGACAAAAGAATATGTGAATAAATCAAAAAAAGGAAAACAAATAGTAGAGTATGGAAGCATAACAGTCCAACAAGGAAAGACCGTGTATTAATTGATAAACTAAGCCACGGTAATGGCTAGAAAATATGAGAATTTTGACCTTAACAGAAAATTAAATAAAAAAGATATGGTGCTCATTAAACTTGAGGGTTGATAGCTAGAGAGTTCAATAGCTTTGATATTGTTAGAAGCTGTACACAATTGATTGAACGAATTAATTCATTAATTAATTTTTTTTCATTTTTAATTGTTGTTGTTTTCTTCACCGTGTAATGATAAGATCTAAGTATTAGTGCAGTGTAATTAAATAATTTCGTATGCGGCTTAATTTAATCTGTTTTTGTTTTATAGCGGCAACTGGTTTAGGCGTGCGTAGTAAGTGCGGCCCGCTTCCTGGCTGTACTCCTATCGCTTGCAAGACAAAATGTGAAGACGGTTATGGCAGGGGGACTGGGTTTACATGTGCTGAGTCAAACGTTTGTTGTTGCATTTACAACGCAAGTGTTCTTGCTTGACGAACAACAATTGAGTTCCCTCAACCTCGTGGAATAGGGTTATCTTTGATTGCTTAACAAATGTATCGATTTGGTCTCAAGTAGATGAAAGAAATAATTGAAATAAGATGAAAATGGAAGTGGGTGGGGGAGATAGTTGTTGAGAATAAATTTCAATGAATAAAGCAAATATATGCATTTTCAGCAACATTTTATAGCATTTGTTGGCAAAAAAATTTCAAACACCAGATTCTTCAACCGGTAGAGTCTCGGTCCAAAATAAATTGTAATAATAATTAACACTCACGAGAAATTCCTAGCAAGGCTTTAACCAGCTGGATTAGTTTCGTTATCGATCTTTAGATATAGAGTGAAAAATCGAAACTAATTCATGATCCACTTGCAAACAAAGGATAAGGGTTGTGTGTGAAAGAAGAGAAAGTGTAACACAACTGAATAAACGCTATTTTATCTTTTACGCAGGAAAAAATGTCATTTTCCATCGGAATATAATTAGAAACATGAGTAATTCTAAGTGTCACCTATTGTCCACCTTGTGTCTCCCAAAAATTGTTATGGCTATTTAAATCGCCGATGTTGTTCCCTCGGTGTGAACGATGAATTTTCTTTTTTGAAAGAAAAAACAAAGAATAAATAAATTAAGGATCCGAGGATGGATATTTTTACAAATTCTGTTAAATTTTGACCAACACCTAAATCCTTATAGTTTGTTCTTTTTTTTTTTCCTTGAAAAAATGGGTTTTGGGTTTAGGTCAAATGCTAATTTAAAAAGCCACTTCAATTTTGGGTGGAGCACAAGGTGAACATGGGGCTGATATATAGAGCATTACTCATAGATATAATTCAAATAGCTTTTGACTTAAAAGGAGAAAAAGTATAGTTAGACTACAACGTCGTCAATAGTATGAATTCATAGAAAAACAAAGTGACATAATACAGATCGCTTCAAGAATGATGTTCTGTGTGAAGGAACTAAAAGTGAATATACCACGCACAAATTTAGAAATAAATTTATGAGGATTTTTTTAAGGAAGTTTGTCCAAAAAAATTAAAGCCATTGCGTTTTAAGGAAGCAAATCTAACTTTTTCTTGATTAAATATAGAATTTATTTTTTTTATTTTTTATTTTTTTTTCGATCTACGTATGTTATTTTACCTTCTAGACATGATATTCAATTATTTCATTAGTATGCGGCGTAAAAGGTAATAATTTGAAAAACCAAACAAGAAGACGATTATTTCGAACAATATTTTTCGTATAAGTCATTACTTTCTTAAAGAAAAAATTGCTTAATTTGTTTGGGGTCAATATTCTGTTGTTTCCTTTCTATTACTGTAACGTATTTTTCGTTAATTTATAGATACAATTTCACCTTATTCCACTAACATATTTCCTTATTCTATTCTAGCGTTTCATTTTATGAACTATTTCACCAACTCTTGTAAGTCATATTTGTTTCCTTCTTTATTTCTCTTTTTACCTTTCTTGTTAAATTTTTCGTTCCATAACCTATTCGGAAATTTATTTCACTCTCTGAAATAAATAGAATACAAATGAGGATGAGGGTTACGAAAAAGCGTATAATGAATGGTGTGTGGGCATCATAAAATGCATTAATTAAATGGGAGAGTAATGAAAAGGAAACAAACTTAGTTTTTCGAAAAATAATTTTTTTTTTTAGAAAAAAAAAAGAAAAGAAAACTTTTACAAGCTTTTCGTGGAAAATAATCGAGATTGTCCGGTATAAATAATTTTCTTTCGATTTAGTTATATTTGTTTTTATCCTTTTTACTTGTATGGACATGACATTTATTGTTCCTTTAACATGCAACAACAAAGGCTTTAAGTTGTGGAAAAAGACAATAGAACATTATTTTGACAAGCAGTTTTAATGAGCACCATATCTTTTTTATTAATTTTCTGTCTAAGGTCAATATTCTCATATTTTCTAGTCATTACCGTGGCTTAGTTTATTAATTAATACACGGTCTTTCCTTGTTGGACTAATATGCTTCCATACTCTACTATTTGTTTTCCTTTTTTTGATTTATTCACATATTCTTTTGTCTCGCTTCCTTACGCGTATGAATATCTTTTTTTTTTTAATTTTTAATTTTCCTTTTCTGATAAGTGTTTGATTTTCATCTAACTTATTTTAAATTGTTATTTATTTTCTCATATCTTTCCTTAAAAAATTACGGTGTTTGCTAAAAATTTATTAAGCTTGCTCTTTGCTATTTGCTAGAGAAATCACTATATTTTTCTATTACTTTCTTGTTAAGCGGAATTGTTGTTGATCACGTTTTGTCTCGACATGAGATAATCACTATATGCTATTTTCAACAACATTTTATAGCATTTGTTGGCAAACAAATTTCAAACACCAGATTCTTCAACCGATAAATGTTCGGTCCAAAATAAATTGTAATAATAAGTAACACTCACGAGAAATTCGTAACAAAGCTTTAACCAGCACGATCGTTTCGTTATCGATCTTTGGATATAGAGTAAAAAATCGAAACTAATCCACGATCCACTTGCAAACAAAGGATAAGGGTTGTGTGTGAAAGAAGAGAAAGTGTAACACAACTGAATAAACGCTATTTTATCATCTACGGATGAAACAATGTCATTTTACTATAGGAATATAATTAGAAACGTTAATAATTCTAAGTGTCACCTATTGTCCACCTTGTGTCTCCCAAAAACTGACGTGGCTATTTAAATTCCTGATGTTGTTCCCTCGGTGGGAACGATGATCTTTCTTTTTGTAAGAAAAAAACAAAGAATAAATAAATAAACGATCCGAGGATTAATATTTTTAGAAATTCTGTTAAATTTTGACCAACACCTAAATCCTTACAGTATGTTCTTTTTTTTTCCTTGAAAAAAAGGGTTTTGGGTTTAGGTCAAATGCTGATTTAAAAAGCCACTTCAATTTTGGGTGGAACACAAGGTGAACATGGGGCTGATATATAGAGCATTACTCACAGATATATTTCAAATAGCTTTAAACTTAAAAGGAGAAAAAGTATAGTTAGACTACAATGTCGTCATAATCGTATGAATTGAGAGATTAAACAAAATAACATAATATCACGATCCGCTTCCAAACAAATGATGTGGTCTGTGGTCGAAGTGAACTAGAAAGTCGTATATAACCACGCACAAATTTAAGAAATAAATTCAGTGAGGATTTTTTTTAAAGGAAGTTTGTCACAAAAAAAATTAAAGCCATTACGTTTTAAGGAAGCAAAATCTAACTTTTTCTTGAATAAATACTGAATTTATTTATTTATTTATTTTTCGATCTACGTATGTTATTTTACCTTCTAGACATGATATTCAATTGTTTTTTAGTATGTAGCATAACAGGTAATAATTTGAAAACCAAACAAAAACGATTATTTCGAACAATATTTTTTGTATAACTCATTAACTTTCTTGAAGAAATAATTGCGTATTTTGTTTAGGGTCAATATTCTGTTGTTTTCATTCTTTTTTGGTAACTTATTTTCGTTAATTTATAGATACTATTTCTCTTTTTTCCACTAACCTATTTCTTTATTCATTTCTTGGGTTTCATTTTATGAACTATTTCACCAACTCTTGTAAGTCAAATTTGTTTCCTTCTTTATTTCTCATTTAACCTTTCATTTCAAATTTTTTCGGTTCCCTAACCTATTCGGAAATTTATTTCACTCTCTGAAACAAATCGAATACGAATGAAAATGAGGTTTGGAGAAAGCATAAAATGAATGGTGTGTGTGCATCATAAAAGGCATTAATTAAATGGGAAAGTAAAGAAAGGAAAGAAACTTGGTTTTCGAAATACAATTGTCTTCAAATATAGTAGTAACTGTTAACTGTAGAAATAAAATAAAAATGTAAATGATTGTTGTTTTATTATTATTATTATTATTATTATTGTATAACGCAATAGAGAATATAGTTCTTGACATTCAACTTCCATTTGTTGAATTTCTATACAATTGAAGGGTTATAATATGTTCTCGAGGTATTGATTTTAAACTTGAGGGTTGATAGCTAGAGAGTTCAACAGCTTTGATATTGTTAGAAGCTGTACACAATTGATTGAACGAATTAATTGGTCAATTAATTTTTTCATTTTTTAATTGTTGTTGTTTTCTTCACTGTGTAATGATAGGATCTAAGTATTAGTGCAGTGTAATTAAATAATTTCGTATGCGGCTTAATTTAATCTGTTTTTGTTGTATAGCGGCAACTGGTTTAGGCGTGCGTAGCAAGTGCGGCCCGCTTCCTGGCTGTACTCCTATTGCTTGCAAGACAAAATGTGAAGACGGTTATGGCAGGGGGACTGGGTTTACATGTGCGGAGCCAAACGTTTGTTGTTGCATTTACAACGCAAGTGTTCTTGCTTGACGAATAACAATTGAGTTCCCTCAACCTCGTGGAATAGGGTTATCTTTGATTGCTTAACAAATGTATCGATTTGGTCTCAAGTAGATGAAAGAAATAAATGAAATAAGATGAAAATGGAAGTGGGTGGGGGAGATAGTTGTTGAGAATAAATTTCAATGAATAAAGCAAATATATGCTATTTTCAGCAACATTTTATAGCACTTTTTGGCAAAAAAATTTCAAACACCAAATTCCTCAACCGATAAATGTTCGGTCCAAAATAAATTGTAATAATATCAAGATCCGCTTCCAATGGAATGATGTGGTCTGTGGTCGAAGTGAACTCGAAAGTCGAATATAACCACGCACAAATTTAAGAAATAAATTTAGTGAGGATTTTTTTTAAGGACGTTTGTCAAAAAAAAATTAAAGCCATTGCGTTTTAATGAAGCAAAATCTATCTTTTTCTTGATTAAATATAGAATTTATTTTTTTTATTTTTTATTTTTTTTTCGATCTACGTATGTTATTTTACCTTCTAGACATGATATTCAATTGTTTCTTTAGTATGCGGCGTAAAAGGTAATAATTTGAAAAACCAAACAAGAAGAAGATTATTTCGAACAATATTTTTCGTATAAGTCATTACTTTCTTAAAGAAAAAATTGCTTAATTTGTTTGGGGTCAATATTCTGTTGTTTCCTTTCTATTACTGTAACGTATTTTTCGTTAATTTGTAGATACAATTTCACCTTATTCCACTAACATATTTCCTTATTCTATTCTAGCGTTTCATTTTATGAACTATTTCACCAACTCTTGTAAGTCATATTTGTTTCCTTCTTTATTTCTCATTTTACCTTTCTTGTTAAAATTTTTCGGTTCCATAACCTATTCGGAAATTTATTTCACTCTCTGAAATAAATCGAATACAAATGAGGATGAGGGTTACGAAAAAGCGTATAACGAATGGTGTGTGGGCATCATAAAATGCATTAATTAAATGGGAGAGTAAAGAAAAGGAAACAAACTTAGTTTTTCGAAAAAGATTTTTTTTTTTTTTTTAGAAAAAAAAGAAAAGAAAAGAAAACTTTTACAAGCTTTTCGTGGAAAATAATCGAGATTGTCCGGTATAAATAATTTTCTTTCGATTTAGTTATATTTGTTTTTATCCTTTTTACTTGTATGGACATGACCTTTATTGTTCCTTTAACATGCAACAACAAAGGCTTTAAGTTGTGGAAAAAGACAATAGAACATTATTTTGACAAGCAGTTTTAATGAGCACCATATCTTTTTTATTTAATTTTCTATCTAAGGTCAATATTCTCATATTTTCTAGCCATTACCGTGGCTTAGTTTATCAATTAATACACGGTCTTTCCTTGTTTGACTGATATGCTTCCGTACAATACTATTTGTTTTCCTTTTTTTGATTTATTCACATATTCTTTTGTCTCGCTTCCTTACGCGTATGAATATCTTTTTCTTTCTTTTTTTAATTTTTCATTTTCCTTTTCTAATAAGTGTTTGATTTTTCATCTAACTTATTTTAAATTGTTACTTATTTTCTTATATCTTTCCTTAAAAATTACGGTGTTTGCTAAAAATATATTAAGCTTGCTCTTTGCTATATTTGCTAGAGAAATCACTATATTTTTCTATTACTTTCTTGTTAAGCGGAATTGTTGTTGATCACGTTTTTGTCTCGACATGAAATAATCACTATATGCTATTTTCAACAACATTTTATAGCATTTGTTGGCAAACAAATTTCAAACACCAGATTCTTCAACCGATAAATGTTCGGTCCAAAATAAATTGTAATAATAAGTAACACTCACGAGAAATTCGTAACAAAGCTTTAACCAGCACGATCGTTTCGTTATCGATCTTTGGATATAGAGTAAAAATTGAAACTAATCCACGATCCACTTGCAAACGAAGGATAAGGGTTGTGTGTGAAAGAAGAGAAAGTGTAACACAACTGAATAAACGCTATTTTATCATCTATGGATGAAACAATGTCATTTTGCATCGGAATATAATTAGAAACCTGAGTAATTCTAAGTGTCACCTATTGTCCACCTTGTGTCTCCCAAAAATTGTTGTGGCTATTTAAATCGCCGATGTTGTTCCCTCGGTGTGAACGATGAATTTTCTTTTTTGAAAGAAAAAACAAAGAATAAATAAGTTAAGGATCCGAGGATAGATATTTTTACAAATTCTGTTAAATTTTGACCAACACCTAAATCCTTATAGTTTGTTCTTTTTTTTTTTCCTTGAAAAAATGGGTTTTGGGTTTAGGTCAAATGCTAATTTAAAAAGCCACTTCAATTTTGGGTGGAGCACACGGTGAACATGGGGCTGATATATAGAGCATTACTCATAGATATAATTCAAATAGCTTTTGACTTAAAAGGAGAAAAAGTATAGTTAGACTACAACGTCGTCAATAGTATGAATTCATAGAAAAACAAAGTGACATAATATCAAGATCCGCTTCCAATGGAATGATGTGGTCTGTGGTCGAAGTGAACTAGAAAGTCGAATATAACCACGCACAAATTTAAGAAATAAATTTAGTGAGGATTTTTTTAAGGAAGTTTGTGAAAAAAAAATTAAAGCCATTGCGTTTTAAGGAAGCAAAATCTAACTTTTTTTTGATTAAATATAGAATTTATTTTTTTTATTTTTTATTTTTTTTTCGATCTACGTATGTTATTTTACCTTCTAGACATGATATTCAATTGTTTCATTAGTATGCGGCGTAAAAGGTAATAATTTCAAAAACCAAACAAGAAGACGATTATTTCGAACAATATTTTTCGTATAAGTCATTACTTTCTTAAAGAAAAAATTGCTTAATTTGTTTGGGTCAATATTCTGTTGTTTCCTTTCTATTACTGTAACGTATTTTTCGTTAATTTATAGATACAATTTAACCTTATTCCACTAACATATTTCCTTATTCTATTCTAGCGTTTCATTTTATGAACTATTTCACCAACTCTTGTAAGTCATATTTGTTTCCTTCTTTATTTCTCATTTTACCTTTCTTGTTAAATTTTTTATGAACTATTTCACCAATTCTGATGTTGTTCCCTCGGTGTGAACGATGACCTTTCTTTTTTGAAAGAAAAAAACAAAGAATAAATAAATAAACGATCCGAGGATGAATATTTTTAGAAATTCTGTTAAATTTTGACCAACACCTATATCCTTACAGTTTGTTCTTTTTTTTTTCCTTGAAAAAAAGGGTTTTGGGTTTAGGTCAAATGCTGATTTAAAAAGCCACTTCAAATTTGGGTGGAACACAAGGTGAACATGGGGCTGATATATAGAGCATTACTCACATATATATTTCAAATAGCTTTAAACTTAAAACGAGAAAAAGTATAGTTAGACTACAATGTCGTCATAATCGTATGAATTGAGAGATAAACAAAATAACATAATATCACGATCCGCTTCCAAACAAATGATGTGGTCTGTGGTCGAAGTGAACTAGAAAGTCGTATATAACCACGCACAAATTTAAGAAATAAATTCAGTGAGGATTTTTTTTTAAAGGAAGTTTGTCAAAAAAAAAATTAAAGCCATTACGTTTTAAGGAAGCAAAATCTAACTTTTTCTTGAATAAATACTGAATTTATTTATTTATTTATTTTTCGATCTACGTATGTTATTTTACCTTCTAGACATGATATTCAATTGTTTTTTAGTATGCAGCATAACAGGTAATAATTTGAAAAACCAAACAAAAAACTATTATTTCGAACAATATTTTTTGTATAAGTCAATACTTTCTTGAAGAAATAATTGCTTATTTTTTTAGGGTCAATATTCTGTTGTTTTCATTCTTTTTTTGTAACTTATTTTTCGTTAATTTATAGATACTATTTCTCTTTTTCCACTAACGTATTTCTTTATTCTTTTCTTGTGTTTCATTTTATGAACTATTTCACCAACTCTTGTAAGTCAAATTTGTTTCCTTCTTTATTTCTCATTTTACCTTTCATTTCAAATTTTTTCGGTTCCCTAACCTATTCGGAAATTTTTTCACTCTCTGAAACAAATCGAATACGAATGAAAATGAGGGTTTGGAGAAAGCGTATAATGAATGGTGTGTGTGCATCATAAAAGGCATTAATTAAATGGGAAAGTAAAGAAAAGGAAAGAAACTTGGTTTTCGAAATACAATTGTCTTCAAATATAGTAGTAACTGTTAACTGCAGAAATAAAAGAAAAATGTAAATGATTGTTGTTTTTTTTTATATTATTATTATTATTATTATTATACGCAATAGAGAATATAGTTCTTGACATTGAAACTTCCATTTGTTGAATTTCTATACAATTGAAGGGTTATAATATGTTCTCGAGGTATTGATTTTAAACTTGAGTGTTGATAGCTAGAGAGTTCAACAGCTTTGATATTGTTAGAAGCTGTACACAATTGATTGAACGAATTAATTCATTAATTAATTTTTTCATTTTTAATTGTTGTTGTTTTCTTCACCGTGTAATGATAAGATCTAAGTAGTAGTGCAGTGTAATTAAATAATTTCGTATGCGGCTTAATTTAATCTGTTTTTGTTGTATAGCGGCAACTGGTTTAGGCGTGCGTAGTAAGTGCGGCCCGCTTCCTGGCTGTACTCCTATTGCTTGCAAGACAAAATGTGAAGACGGTTATGGCAGGGGGACTGGGTTTACATGTGCGGAGCCAAACGTTTGTTGTTGCATTTACAACGCAAGTGTTCTTGCTTGACGAACAACAATTGAGTTCCCTCAACCTCGTGGAATAGGGTTATCTTTGATTGCTTAACAAATGTATCGATTTGGTCTCAAGTAGATGAAAGAAATAAATGAAATAAGATGAAAATGGAAGTGGTGGAGATAGTTGTTGAGAATAAATTTCAATGAATAAAGCAAATATATGCTATTTTCAGCAACATTTTATAGCACTTTTTGGCAAAAAAATTTCAAACACCAAATTCCTCAACCGATAAATGTTCGGTCCAAAATAAATTGTAATAATAAGTAACACTCACGAGAAATTCCTAACAAGGCTTTAACAAGCACTATCAGTTTCGTTATCGATCTTTAGATATAGATTGAAAAATGGATACTAATCCACGATCAACTTGCAAACGAAGGATAAGGATTGTGTGCGAAAGAAGAGAAAGTGTAACACAACTGAATAAACGCTATTTTATTTTTTATGGAGTAAACAATGTCATTTTACTATAGGAATATAATTAGAAACATGAGTAATTCTAAGTGTCACCCTATTGTCCACCTTGTGTATCCCAAAAAGCGGATGTGGCAATTTAAATCACCGATGTTGTTCCCTCTGTGTGAACGATGAATTTTCTTTTTTGAAAGAAGAAATAAAGAATAAATAAACAAACGATCCGAGGATGGATATTTTTACAAATTCTGTTAAATTTTGACCAACACCTAAATCCTTACAGTTTGTTCTTTTTTCTTTTTTCTTTTTCTTGAAAAAAACGGTTTTGGGTTTTGGTCAAATGCTGATTTAAAATGCCACTTCAATTTTGGGTGGAGCACATGGTGAACCTGGGGCTGATATATAGAGCATTACTCATAGATATAATTCAAATAGTTTTAAATTTAAAAGGAGAAAAGGTATAGTTAGACAACTATGTCGTTATAATCGTATGAATTGATAGACAAACAAAACGACATAATATCACGATCCGCTTCCAAACGAACGATGTGGTTTGTGGTTGAAGTGAATTAGAAAGTCGAATATAACCACGCACAAATTTAAGAAATAAATTCTGTGAGAATTTTTTTTTTAGGAAGTTTGTCAAAAAAAATTAAAGCCATTACGTTTTGAGGAAGCAAAATCTAAATTTTTCTTGATTAAATACAAAATTTTTATTTTTATTTTTTCTCGATCGACGTATGTTATTTTACCTTCTAGACATTATATTCAATTGTTTCTTTAGTATGCGGGAAAAACTGTAATAATTTGAAAAACCAAACAAGAGGACGATTATTTCGAACAATATTTTTTGTATAAATCATTGCTTTCTAAAAGAAAAAATTGCTTATTTTTCGTTAATTTATAGATACAATTTCTCTTTATTCCACTAACATATTTCTTTATTCTATTCTTGGGTTTCATTTTATGAAACATTTCACCAACTCTTGTAAGTCAAATTTGTTTCCTTATTTATTTCTCATTTTACCTTTCTTATCATTTTTTTTCGATTCCATAACCTATTTGGAAAAAAATTTTCACACTTTGAAATCGTTCACCTTCAAATATCTAGATCCAAATATGAATGACGATTAGGGTTTGGAGAAAGCGTATAATGAATGGTGTGTGGGCATCAAAAAAGGCACTAATTAAATGGGAGAGTAAAGAAAAGGAAACAAACTTGGTTTTTCGAAAAAGATTTTTTTTTAAAAAAAAGGAAAAAAGTAAAGCAAACTTTTACAAGCTTTTCATGGAAAATAATCGAGATTGTATGGTATAAAAAATTTTCTTTCAATTTAGTTGTATTTGTTTTTATCCTCTTTTATCTCTATGGACATGAACTTTTTTGTTCTTTTAACATGCAACAACAGAGGCTTCAAGTTCTGGAAAAGGACAATAGAACATTATTTTGACAAGCAGTTTTAACTAGCTCCATATCTTTTATATTTAATTTTTTTATCTAAGATCAATATTCTCATATTTTCTAGCCATTACCGTGGCTTAATTTATCAATTAATACACGGTCTTTCCTTGTTGGACTTATATGCTTCCATACTCTATTATTTGTTCTTATTCTCCTTTCATTGTTATTTGATACAACTCGAGACATATACATATATAACCTAACAATCTCCTACAATATGGAAAGAAGCAGAGATACACGGAGAGAATAAATCAGGAATACATGGAAAGAATAAAGGATTCTAGGGATCAATCCTCATATGTAAAGTATCGATCTTTATACGTAAAGATCTCCCATGACAACTCACGCCAACACTCCCCCTCAAGTTGGTGCATACAAGTCTTTGATGCCCAACTTGTCAAGTGAGTTGTAGAAGCTCGTACTGCATACGGCTTTAGTAAGAATATCTGCTAACTGATCCTCGGATTTGACAAACGGGAAACGAACTACCTTGGTCTCGAGATTCTGTTTTATGAAGTGCCGATCTACCTCCACATGTTTAGTTCGATCATGTTGGACAGGGTTATGTGAAATATCAATTGCTGCCTTGTTGTCACAAAAGAGATCCATCTCGCAACTAGGAGCGAAGCCGATTTCTGTTAGTAATTGTTTTAGCCATAGGAGCTCGCAGAGACCTTTGGCTATCCCTCGGAATTATGCTTCGGCACTTGACAAGGCCACCACATTCTGTTTCTTACTCCTCCATGTAACCAAGTTTCCGCCAACAAATGTAAAGTACCCTGATGTAGACTTCCTATCTGATACACTTCCTGCCCAATCTGCATCTGTATATCCCTCAACCCTGAGATGATCATTTTTTGAGAACATGAGTCCATTTCCTGGGGATGACTTTAAATAACGAAGAATCCGGATTACCGCATTCATGTGATCTTCACTCGGGTTGTGCATGAACTGACTTACCACATTTACAGCATAGGCAATATCCGGGCGAGTGTGAGAGAGGTAAATGAGTTTCCCGACCAACCTTTGATATCTCCCCTTGTCTGTGGACACTTGATCTGTGTGCTCCCCAAGTCTGTGGTTCTGAACGATTGGAGTGTCTGCGGGCTTGCAATCTAGTAGCCCCACCTCTGATAGTAAGTCCAGGACATATTTTCGATGGGAAAGAAATATGCCCTGCTTTGATCTAGCGACCTCAATTCCCAGAAAATATTTTAGTCCCCTAAGGCTCTTCATTTCAAATTCAGTTGCTAACTGTTTCTGAAGTTTTGATATTTCTACCACATCATCCCCTGTAATGATCATATCGTCTACATAGATTATTAGGGCTGTGACCTTGCCAAGTCTGTGCTTCAGGAATAGCGTATGATCTGAATTGCTTTGGGTATACCCATATTTTTTCATCGCCCAGCTAAATCTCCCGAACCATGCTCTAGGTGATTGTTTCAATCCATACAGCGCTCGTTGTAACTTACACACTACTTCGGACTCGGAGTTGGCTGTATATCCTGGTGGGACATCCATGTAGACTTCTTCTTCAAGGTCACCATGGAGAAAGGCGTTCTTTACGTCGAACTGATGTAGTGGCCAGTCTAGATTAGCTGCAAGAGATAAGAGTACTCTGACAGTGTTTAATTTTGCTACTGGCGAGAAGGTCTCTTGATAATCTATGCCGTATGTCTGTGTATAACCCTTTGCTACTAGCCTTGCTTTGTACCGGTCGATCGACCCGTCTGCTTTGTGTTTGATGGAGAATACCCATTTACACCCCACGGTCTTCTTTCCCTTGGGTAGATGGACTAGGGTCCATGTTTCATTTTTCAATAATGCCTCCATTTCTTCTTTTATAGCCTGGGTCCATTTGTGGTCTGTAAGAGCTTCATGGATATCTGAAGGAACATGATTTGAGGAAAGACCATGTATGAATGTCTTGAGTGATTCAGGTACCCTTTCTGTGGACACATAATTTGCAATTGGGTACCTTGAGCTCCGTTCTCCCATCTTTGGAGAGTATCTAGTTGGTGGTTTTCCTCGATTGTGCCTGAAAGGTAAGGTATATCCAACAACAGGAATATCCATAGTATTAGAGTTTATGGTGGGGGAATTTACCTCAGGAATATTCTCAGGAGATGGGTCTGCCGGTACTGGAGTGCGAGGGGGATATCTTCTTCAGCTCTAGGCATGTCTGACCTGATATGGGGTTCCTCGTGGTCGGACCCGATGTGTAGATCTCCATTCACTTCCTCATTAGCCTCAGTAAATCCTGGCCAGTCGAACTTCAACCAATTCGGCTCGTCACCCTGAATCTCCCCCTGACGAGGAGAAGTGGGAACGGGAGAGGGAAAGAATGGCTCCGTCTCCAGAAATGTAACATCCATGGTCACATAGGTCCGGTGTTGGGCCGGATCGTAGCAGCGGTATCCCTTTTGATGTA
>JAJPGS010000243.1:0-197500 GCA_028654335.1 Alnus rubra
GGATTCAACCTGCCACGGTCTTGGACATATACTACTACTACTTCAATGGTTATGGAGATGTCATTAGGAACAACAACGACCCCTCATGCTCGATACAATTACCGGGACTGCCATCGCTCACTAGCCGTGACCTGCCCTCATTTTTGAAAGACAAACTAGTTTACTAACTAGTTACCTTTCTATCTCTCTTTCACTCTCTCTTACTTTTATTACTAAAAATATATGACTTTGAGAAAGGCAGAGAAAATAGAGAAGAGTAGAGGAATTCTTCTTCTTTTTTCTTATATTTTAAAACACCTGACAAAGCCCATATATATAGGCATACAAAACAAGCAAACGTCAAGCCTTTTCTTCTCCCTCTTTATTACAATAAACACCAATAACTCCCCTAAATTAATACTTCAATTTAAGAGACCAAAAAACATGAGTTTAGTAAACTAAAGGTTATTATTTATTAAAGAAACTTTATGAGCTTTAAAACTTTCTTACGTTTTGATTTGTTTAGTTTCCAACACGCCCCCTCAAATCAAAACTGTCCTCATGCCAAGTATGTCTCTTAGCCTCATGAAAATTGCACCTGATAATGGCTTAGTAAATATATCTGCTACTTGTTCAGTGGTGCGGCAATATTTGAGCTCTATTGTCTTCTGCTTCACATGGTCTCTAAGAAAGTGGAACCTAGTGTCAATATGTTTGCTCCTCCCATGTTGTACTGGATTCTTAGCTAGCTTTATTGCCGATTGGTTATCCACATAAATCACAGTTGGTTCTTCTTGTGGATGTTCTAGTTCCTTCAAGAGATTCCTTAGCCATATAGCTTCACAAACAGTAGATGAAGCCGCCACATACTCCGCCTCACAGGTAGACAAGGCTACAATTGCTTGTTTCTTAGATGTCCAAGAAAATGCTGTAGAACTAAAATAGAACACATATCCAGTAGTACTTTTCCTCTCATCTTGGTCACATCCCCAATTACTGTCTGAGTAACCAACTAATTTTGCTTCATCACCATATGCATAAAATAAACCAAGATTCATAGTACCTTTGATGTACCTTAGAATCCTTTTTGCAGCTAACCAATGAGTCTGCATTGGTTTCTCCATGTATCGACTCACAAGTCCAACTCCATAGACAATATCTGGTCTTGTGATCGTCAAGTATCTCAGACTTCCAACCAGACACTTGTAAAGAGTTGGTTCAATAACTCGATTGTCTCCTTCTTTTGACAACTTTATGCTTGTTTCAACTGGAGTAGTCACAGAGTTGCAGTTTTCCATCTTGAATTTTTGTAATATCTCCTTCATGTACTTCTTTTGAG
Source organism: Alnus rubra (assembly GCA_028654335.1). Lineage (NCBI taxonomy): Eukaryota > Viridiplantae > Streptophyta > Magnoliopsida > Fagales > Betulaceae > Alnus > Alnus rubra. The sequence continues at coordinate 1,319 of JAJPGS010000243.1, forward strand.
ATATGAAAATTCCATCATGTTGTTGCTTCACTTCAATGCCAAGGAAGTAGGACATCAACCCGTTGTCTGTCATCTCAAACTCCCTAAACATTGATTGCTTGAATTCCTTGAACATTTCACTATTATTTCCTGTGTATAACAGATCATCAACATATAGGCAAATAATTAGAAATTCACCTCGATAGTTTTTCTTCATATAAACAGCATGCTCATATGGACATTTGGTGAAACCATTCTGATGAAGGTAACCATCGATGCGTGCATTCCAAGCTCTTGGTGCCTGCTTTAAGCCATATAACGCCTTTTTAAGGCGGTACACCTTCCTTTCTTCTCCTTCCATTATGAAGCCTTCCGGTTGTTGTACGTATACTTCTTCTTCAAGGATGCCATTGAGAAAAGCTGACTTGACATCAAGTTGGTATATCTTCCAATTATGATGAGCGGCAAGTGCGATCAACAGTCTTACTGTGTCAAGTCTCGCAACTGGTGAAAAGACCTCTTCGTAGTCGATGCCGTACTTTTGTTTGTAGCCTTTAGCTACTAGTCTTGCCTTGTATCGAGAAACTTCACCTTCTGCAGTGCGTTTGATCTTATATACCCACTTGACACCAATAGCCTTTTGGTTTGATGGGAGTGTTGTCAACTCCCAAGTGTCATTCTTTTGAATAGCATGTATCTCCTCCTCCATTGCGGATCTCCAACAATCTTCTTCAACAGCTTCTTGAAAAGTAAGAGGCTCATGATCAGCATATAGGCAGAAAAGATTAGTCTCTTCTTCTTCTTCTGTTTGCTCATAAATTTCCCTAAGACTTCTCATCTTACTTTGATTTGTGGATGATTTGCTGTTGCTACCTCCCATAGAAGGTGTAGAGTCTCTATGTGCTATGGACGGTATGGTAGGTTGAGAAGATGGTGGGGTACTTGGTGGAGCTTCTGTTGAGAGCTCTTCAGGCTCCTCCAACACTTGTTGTTCTTTGGCCTTGTCTTCATCTCTCCAGCTCCACACACTTTCTTCATCAAAGATAACGTCTCTACTAACCACTAATTTTTTTGTTAGTGGGTTGTAGAGCTTGTATGCCTTCGACTCTTCGCTATATCCAATGAAGATACATTTCTCACTACGATCATCAAGCTTCTTCCTCTTGGATTCAGGAACTTGAGAATATGCAAGACACCCAAAGATTCTAAGGTGTGCAACACTTGGCTTGTAACCGCTCCACGCCTCTTGAGGTGTCATATTCTTGACACTTTTGGTAGGACATCGATTGAGTAGATAAGTTGAGCATGCCACAGCTTCTGCCCAGAATTGTTTTGGCAGTCCTTTCTCCTTGAGCATGGTTCTGGTTATATTGAGAATTGTACGATTCTTCCTTTCTGCAATCCCGTTTTGCAGTGGTGTGTAAGCAGCAATAAACTGATGCTTTATTCCTTGTTCCCTGCAATACTTGTCAAATTCTTTTGAGGTGTATTCACCACCTCGATCTGAGCGGAGAGTTACAAGCTTGTGACCACTTTGATTTTCAACAAGAGCTTTAAAGTTCTTGAATACAGTAAAGGCAACTAACTTTTCTTTAAGAAAATAAACCCAAAGTTTTCTGCTAAAGTCATCAATAAAGGTAATAAAGTATCTATTACCTCCTAATGACATGGGTTCTATTGGTCCACATATGTCAGTATGAACCAACTGCAATGGTGACGATGCTCTCCAAGATTTGCCGCTGGGGAAAGGAAGTCATGCCTGCTTGCCAAGTATGCATTCTTCACAAACATTGCTCGTTGGCTTGATCACTGGTAACCCATGCACCATGCCAGATGATGATAGTAGCTTTAGGCCGCTGAAATGTAGATGACCAAACTGAAGATGCCACTTCCATGACTCACTTTCCTTGAGTCCTTAGAAGCACTTCTCGGATTTTATGTTAAGATGTAACGGGAACATGCGGTTATTGGCCATTGGAACATGAGCCACAATACCTCCACGTGTATCTCTCAAAATGAGAGAGTAATTTTCCATATGTATGGTGTACCCCTTCTCGAGCAGTTGCCCAATGCTAAGAATATTGCTTTTCATATTAGGTACATAATAAACATCTGAAATGTACCCTTTCTTACCATCATTTTGACAAATTTTTATCTTCCCTTTGCCTTCAACTGATAGTTTGGAGGAGTCCCCCAAGTTCACATTTCCGTGAACTCCCTGTGTGAGTTCTACGAACAGATCTTTCTTCCCACACATGTGATTACTTGCGCCAGAATCGAGGTACCAAACCTCATCTATTGAATTTGAATCATCATGAGCAAGAAGTAAAATAGAATCACTACGAACCTCATTTATTGCTTCTGCAACATTGGCTTGTTCATCATCTTTGTGCCAACAATCTGAGGCATAGTGTCCAAACTTCTTGCAGTTGTAGCATTGAATATTCTTAGAGTTTCCACGTCCATATGTAGATCTTCCTCTTCCTCGGTAGCCTCCTCGTCCCCGACCTCTAAAGCTTTGAGTCTCCTGCTGACTTTGACGTGGTTGTTGAGAAATACCACGCCCCCAGCCTCTACCACGACCACGGTTGGAGCTGGATTTGCCTTGATCATTTAGAGTCAGTTTTGACTCTAGTGCTTGTTCTAATACAACAGAATTATCATTCTTCTGCATCCTTTGCTCATGTACTTGTAATGAACCCAACGACTCCTCAATTGTAAGATTCTCCAAGTCCTTAGACTCTTCGATAGCTACAACTACATGCTCAAATTTAGAGGAAAGGGATCGAAGTACTTTTTCGACGACTCGGATGTCATCAACCTTCTCATTGTTTCTTTTCAAACCATTCACGATTACCAACAATCGTGAAAAATAATCGGACACCGATTCTTCATCCTTCATATGAAGAGCCTCGAACTCGCCTCGTAATGTTTGGAGACGGACCCGTCTCACCCGTTCATCTCGTTTGAAAATGGAAGTTAGAATCTCCCATGCTTGTTTACTTGTCGTTGCTTCAGCAACTTTCTCAAAGGTATGCTCGTCCAACCCTTGATAGAGTAGAAACAAAGCCTTTTTATCCTTCTTCCTCTGCTCCTTAAGAGCCTTCTTCTCATCAGCTATGTATTCAGCTTCTTCCTCCTTGGTGGGTTCCGTAAATCCGTCAGTTATGACTTCCCACAGATCTTGAAACCCAAACAAGGCTCTCATTTGGATAGACCACGACCCATAGTTATCTTTTGATAATCTAGGGATTTGTTGCTGGACCACGTTGGAACCCATTTCTAGAATGGACGAAAAATGGGAATTGGCAAAACGTACAGGGCTCTGATACCAATTTGAAAGACAAACTAGTTTACTAACTAGTTACCTTTCTATCTCTCTTTCACTCTCTCTTACTTTTATTACTAAAAATATATGACTTTGAGAAGAGTAGAGAAAATAGAGAAGAGTAGAGGAATTCTTCTTCTTTTTTTCTTATATTTTAAAACACCTTACAAAGCCCATATATATAGGCATACAAAACAAGCAAACGTCAAGCCTTTTCTTCTCCCTCTTTATTACAATAAACACCAATAACTCCCCTAAATTAATACTTCAATTTAAGAGACCAAAAAACATGAGTTTAGTAAACTAAAGGTTATTATTTATTAAAGAAACTTTATGAGCTTTAAAACTTTCTTACGTTTTGATTTGTTTAGTTTCCAACAATTTTTGCTTGCTTCAAATATGTATATTGTTGCGCTCCCAACATTTCAAGAGCAACTTGAAGCACTTGAAATAGAAAGCGAGCCGAGAATACTAGTGAATACCTTGGATGCATTGGAGCCCAAGGCCTTAAGAGCGATCGAAAAGTTTAATTTGATTGCAATTGGACTGCTAATTCCATCTGTTTTTTGGATGGAAAAGATCCATCTGATACTTGTTTTGGAGGAGATCTTTTCCAAGGCTCCAAGGATTATATGGAATGGCTCAACTCTAAGCCCGAATTATCTGTTATTTACGTCTCGTTCGGAACCATGTCAGAGCTAACGAAGAAGCAGATGGAGGAAATTGGTCGCAGATTGTTGGATTGCGGCCGCCCCTTTCTTGTGGGTCATAAGAGCTAAGGAAAATGGAGAAGAAGAGAAGGAAGAAGATAAATTGAGTTGTAGAGAGGAATTGGAAAAAAAAAGGGAATGATAGTGCCATGGTGCTCTCAGGTGGAGGTTTTGTCACACCCATCATTGGAATGCTTTGTCACTCATTGTGGGTGGAATTCAACTTTGGAGAGTTTGATTTTTGGGATGCCGGTGGTGGCGTTCCCCCAATGGACAGATCAAGGGACAAATGCAAAGCTAATTCAGGATGTGTCGAAGACGGGAGTGCGGGTGACCGCAAATAAGGATGGGATTGTTGAAGGTGATGAGATCATGAGATGCTTGGAATTAGTTATTGGAGGTGGAGGAAGAGGAGAAGATATGAGAAGAAATGCTAAGAAATGGAGGGATTTGGCTAGGGAGGCTGCCAAGAAAGGTGGTTCTTTGTATAAGAATCTTAAAGCTTTTGTAGATGAAGTTACAGAAGCTTGTTAAAAGAGTACGTTTCTTTTTCTGGTTTTTTTTTTTTTTTTTTTTTCTGTAGCTGGGTTGGATTGATGAAATTTTTAAAGGATGATTTCTTGCTTTTTTGTTGAAAGGTATTATATGATATAAGGATGATAATAATTTGAATTAAGTTTTTTATGTTGTAGTAGCTTTTTCTCCTTGTGCTTATTGGAGTAGTCATCAGATTCTTAGATAATTTACTGGAATTTGTATAAGTAAAATAGAAAAGATGCTTTTTTCAGTAGCTAAAATAGCTCTTGCTGTCATAGATGTTCTTATATTAATAGTATTTAGTTAATACGAGCTATGCTAGAGGAGAAGTACTAGAGCGTTTACTGTAGTCTTTGCGTTTAATTACTGTGATTTTTCTTGAGTTTTTTAAGCTGAGCCGGCACTAATTTTTTTGTAAACAAATTCTCGGTCCTTCATTTGGCTGCAGTCCTCTTTTCTCTCTCCAGTTTTTGTGGTATGAGAGAGAGAGAGAGAGAGAGAGAGAGGATTTTTACAGCAGCTGTTATTTATTTTTTATTTTTCTAAACAACGAGCTGCAGCAAATGAAGGACCAAGAATTTTCTTTTTAAAAAAATTCGTGTCAGCTCAACTTAGAAGGACCCAAAAAAAAAACTACAGTATGATACAAAAAAAAAAAAAAAAAAAAAAAAAAACCTACAGTAGACGCTCTCATGCTAGAGATGCTCTTTGGGACCTTCAATATGCACCTTTATTTCTCTCTTTCTTGGAATTATTTTACCATGCATATGTGTACGTTATTCTCATGAGCATATGAAAGTCTGATTCTGGACATGTAAAGCCTGGTGTGCTGCCTTTCATGGTCGCCATCAGGGTTTGGAGGCATTACAAGGCAAACAAAACAACTGAATCTGTTGATCCCCCGCGCCTTGAAAGGTGTATATTCTGTGACTGTGAGAAAGAAGCATCCAACGTGCTTCAAATTGGGCTTGTTTGCAACACGCAAGCTTCTGTCTCACTAAAAGACCATCCATGTTTGACCCATTCCTCGTACGTCCTCGATCTCCAAAAGACGAGAAATTCCAAATCACAGATTCAAAACCTCCTCCATATCGTCACCACAATCGTCAATCGGATCCGGCTTGTGTGCTGTAGTAAAAACTACAGCACACATGCTGTAAAAATAATAAAGGGCTGAGATTTGATCAAACATTTTTTAAACAAAACGCTGCCGTCTCATTCAAGGACAACGTTTAAAGCAAACGTTTGTCATCGACGCCGTTTAAGGAGTAGGGGGAGGGGGAACGATGAACTGCTGCCTATGTGGGTTGTGAACAAGAACAACCAAAGGATTGAAGGACAACTTGCGTTTCCATCCTTAGCCACCACCAAGTCGTATTTGGTCTCAACAGTTTTCGATCTTTCTGCAAAACACATGCTAGAAACCCATTTTTGATGCCTCCATACTCGGCGAACACCTCAAACTTGGATATTTTAACCTTCGTTAATTATTTTCGAGCATGAGGTGCTGAGAGATATTAGACAAGCTGTTCTAGATTTCATCTCCAATTTTTGCCTTGCTATAAACCAACTCGCCAAGGCACGTGTACATGGTTCATCATCGCAGCACTTAACAAAGTTTTAAGTCATGGTAATGCGCGCTTAGAGGCTGATTTCTCAGGGAAAGATTGGAGAAAGTTGTTCTAAGCTCAGCAATGATGTCATCATCAAATAGCTTAAGGCAATCGTGGAGAGATCGAGATTCTTGAGCTTCTTTTGGATGCCGGTGCAGTTTCTAAAGCAGGCTTTGACCTCGTACATGGTGTGATTTACATTGCCTGAGATTATTTGTGGGACTGATTTGGAAAATTAATATCTGGAAAGGAAGAAAGGGTTCAGACGCATAGCCTGCGTAAGTCTTTCTTTAAACGGCGTCGATGACAAACGTTTGCTTTAAACGTTGTCCTTGAATGAGACGGCAGCATTTTGTTTAAAAAATGTTTGATCAAATCTCAGCCCTTTATTATTTTTACAGCATGTGTGCTGTAGTTTTTACTACAGCACACAAGCCGGATCCTCGTCAATATACCTACTCCCACGTTTTATTTCCAAATCGTCACCACAAACGTCATACTCATACTCCAATCTTCTATTTAAGTCCACAAATGGATTCCTTGCACATCACACCAAACACGATCATGGTGCATCCTCACGTCCTCCTTGTAACATTCCCCTCACAAGGCCAAATCAATCCAGCCCTCCAATTCGCCAAGCGTCTCGTTCGCTTGGGCGCGCATGTCACCTTCATCACAAGCGTCTTCGCCCACCGTCGCATGACCAAAACCCTTACTCCTCATGACGACGGATTGTCGTTCGCCACCTACTCCGATGGCTACGACAACGGGACTGAACCCGATATTGATGTTGACCACTACATGTCCGAGCTCAAGCGCCACGGCTCCCAAACTCTCACCGACCTTATCCTTTCCAGCGCAAATGAGGGCCGCAGTTTCACGTGCTTAGTATGCACAACGCTCATCCCCTGGGCTGCGGATGTGGCGAGTGGACTTGACCTCCCATCAGCGCTTCTCTGGATTCAACCTGCCACGGTTTTCGACATATACTACTACTACTTCAAAGGCTATGGTGATCTCATCGAGAACAGCAGCCGTGACCCATCACGCTCGATACAATTACCAGGGCTGCCGTTGCTCACTAGTCGTGACCTTCCCTCCTTTTTGGTTGCTTCAAATCCATATGCTTTTGCAATCCCTACATTGCAAGAGCAACTTGAAGCACTTGAAAAGCAAGGCAATCCCAGAATACTAGTGAATACCTTTGATTCATTAGAGCCGGAGGCCTTAACAGTGATCAAACAATATAATTTGATTGCAATTGGACCGCTAATTCCATCTGCTTTTTTGGGTGGAAAAGATCCATCCGATACTTCTTTTGGGGGGGATCTTTTTCAACGCTCCAAGGATCACTATATCGAATGGCTCAACTCTAAGCCCACATCATCCGTTATTTACGTGTCATTCGGGAGCTTAGCGGTATTAGCCAAGCAACAATTGGAGGAAATTGCACGCGGATTGTTGGATTGCGGCCGCCCCTTCTTGTGGGTCATAAGATCTAAGGAAAACGAAGAAGAGAAGGAAGAAGAGAAACTGAGTTGTAGAGAGGAATTGAAAGAAAGGGGGATGATAGTGCCATGGTGCTCTCAGGTGGAGGTTTTGTCACACCCCTCATTGGGATGCTTTGTAACACATTGTGGGTGGAATTCAACTTTCGAGAGTTTAGTTTGTGGGGTGCCTGTGGTGGCGTTCCCCCAGTGGTCGGATCAATGCACAAATGCGAAGCTGATCGAAGACATGTGGAAGACGGGTGTGAGGGTGACTGCAAATGAGGATGGGATTGTTGAAGGTGATGAGATCAAGAGGTGCTTGGAATTGGTTATTGGAGGTGGAGAGAGGGGGGAAGAAATGAGAAGGAATGCTAAGAAATGGAGGGATTTGGCTAGAGAGGCTTCCAAGGAAGAGGGTTCTTCATATAAGAATCTTAAAGCCTTTGTAGATGAGATTGAAGAAGGTCGTTGTTAAACTAAAGAGAGTATGTTTGTGTTATAGTCCTTTCGGTCCGGACGTGGATGCTAAAAATGTTTGTAATGGTGAAAATCGTCGTTAAATTTAAATTTCAGTAATAAATTTTTTTTTATTATTATTATTATTATTATTTTTATGAAACAGAGTTTTAGTTGGGTCTCTCTTAAGGTGTTTCAATTGTAGTAGGAATGTTTAAACGATAATAAGAATCTAAGAGACGTCTTCTTTAATAAGATGGCTCAGTTTTGGTTTACAAGTCCTAGTTTGATCGGTCGTTCTTTGATTTTCTTTTTCTTTAAAGTTTGGCTGAGAAGTCATTATTGTAACAGTTTGCTGATGAAAACATTTGCTTGTTTCTTATTGATTTTTGTTTTTTTTACTTTTGTCTTATGTTTTTTTTTTTTTTTTTTTTTTCTTTTTTTGAGTAGTTGTTTTCTTCTTTTATCTTTCTTGTTTGTTCTTTTTTAGATGAATTAATGTGGGTCTATATTTATAGAGATATGTTAATTACATAATAATTATACAACAATGTTGATGTGTCAACATTTTTAATTTTTTTAAAAAAATTATCGAGCACATCAATATTATTGTATAAAAGTTATACAAATAACATATCTCATATTTATAACTTAATATAGAGCTCGGTATAATTAATGCATGTTGCTTGTACTCAATTTCTTGGCATATCAGCAACATTAGCATCTTGGAAAATAGAAAGAAACTACATTTACTTCTTTAACTACTACCTAATTTTTAATGTCCTTCTAATATTTTAATTTTTGCGATGTCCATTTTCGCATCTAAAATGACCAAAATTTTAATTTTAGCTTTTGCCTTTTCAAAACATTTGTTTTTCTAAATTTTTGTTTTTATATATTTTAAAATTTTTTATCATGTACGTGTAGAATATTTTTATCATTTTAAGTCACGAAATTCATTAATAAATCAGGAGGACATTGCATATTTTAGAAAATGGAAGATTATAAGAAGAGTGTGAATGTAGTTTTTCTGAAAATAAAAATGGTTCGAAGGGTCGAGCGCGCTGCAATATGAAAGTGCAACCATCACATCATAATGAAGTTTCTGAAATGCACATGCATTTTTATTTTATCCTATTGATATGAATATATGATAATGTTAATTAATTATTAATTTGTTGTTAATTATTTTATCCTTAAGAACTGCAGTTGATGTGATCTTTTATTTGCATGGCGGCTGCAATGTTTGACTGGGCAAGAGTTTAGACTGATTTAACAGACTTCCTAGGATTTGAGTTGTAGAACATGTGTATATATATGTGTGTAGGGAAAGGAAGGGTTAGAAACTTAGAAATATTAAGCACTGTCGTTATGTTGGACTTGGTCACCTAATTGTGAAAATTAATAAATCTTACTTTTCAACTAAACTATAAAATCTTCTAAGAAAGAAATTAAAACAAATAAGCAAGATATAGAAATATTTGGTGCCAAAGAAAAATCATATTAGAAAAAATATAATAATTAAATTAATACTTGACGACAAAAGAAATTTAAATATGAAAATGAATTGCGTTCGACAAAATCAAAAAGTAAGCCAACGGAATTTCACCGAGGTCCGATATATGATTACTTGAGTCCAACGAACTGTCCTACATCAACAAGCCGTGTTAAATATTGTCCGCCCTCTATTCCCAAGTTGCACTTTTTCATTCGAACATTTCACATAACACGGCAATAAAGCCTCATCAACCCTATAGAGAAGCCTTTTGTCCGTCTTTCATCAGCCACTTTCCCACGTGGCAGTGGCATTTTATTAAAAAAATTGAAACCAAAATCACGGGTCGTAGGAACAAAAACCATTTCCCCTAAAAAATTCTTACCCTTTTCTCATTCTCTCGAAACCAGCATACTAAAACCATTTCCCCCCAAAACCATTTCTCTCCCAGCTCTCTCACAGACCGGCACCGGACCAGCAGACCAAAACCATTTCTCCCCAAAACCATTTCTCTCCCAGCTCTCTCACAGACCGGCATCGGACCAGCAGACCAGGTTTCTCGACGACCCACCGATCAGCTGTCCCAGCTCTCTCTCTCGAACCCAGCAGACCAACCCACCGACTACCCACCTGCCTAGCTCTGTTGGACCCAGCACAGACCGGCCGCCCAGGTCTGACGCCGACGTCGTGCTCTATGTCGAACCCAGCAGACCGGCCCACCTATCGGGGCCCAGATCGACTCCTAGCTCTCTCACAGACCGGCCGTCCTTGCTCTCTCTCTCTCTCGAATACTCTCTATAGTACTATAAGTTTCATGTTGGCTCTCACGTACCAAAACCAGTAAAATATTAATACAAGTTAAAATAACTGATTAGATGATTTTTTGGAAGTTGAGATTTCACACCACTTTTAGTATACTATTAACACTCACGTGAACACTAGAACATGCAGGATTTGTAAGGGGTTTTTTTTTAGTTTTTCCAAATTCAATTGCATTTATCTTTTTCTTGTTGCTGTTTGCTTTCCTATCAATTTCTTATTCTTCTCTGTCGCTTGGGCAGATTATGTCTTGGGGGAGTTGAACACAAAAATCCACTGAGCTCCCCCCATTTCCAGTAGAAGTCCCCCCCTTTTCTACCCATCTCCACCGCTGACCGAGCTCTCAACTTTTGGCACCGACCGATCTCAGGTTGTCTCCAAGGTCTCCATTTTTTTTCTTAAATGAAATTTACTTACTGCTACTCTGACCCTAATAGGCATATTATGTTGCTCATAAATTTAGACTTGTAATCTTGTTCCTTTGGCAAATAGGTCTATGGGTTATTGTCTTCAAATTAAATGAGCATAGGGAATTACCGGACAAATATATCTTGCTGTGACAAATGTGCAAACATATAGCTTTTGTGCTTTACTTGTTTGTTTGATTTTATCGAAATGGAAATCTTTGTAATGGAGATACGCCAATAAAGAACGCTTCTATAAGATTGTTTAGTGAGGGAAATATCCCTATCAGATGCGTGAGTGCTGCTTGAGCTACTGCTGCTGCAGATTACTCTTGCTGCAGCTACTATATGCCAGCAGATACATTATATGATATGTACTCGTCATTTTGTTACTTTCATATAATTTTGGTATGTTTTTCAACCTCCATCCATTGTAACAGAACTAAAACAGCATGACCATGCATATTATGTTTCTCGTCCTGGTTGTGAGGATTCTATCCTTTTTCCCTGATTTTTTAAGTTCATCTTTCACTGACTTTGTTCAAACTATATGTATGTACCTATATTTTGGCAAAGGATAATTTAGTTGTTAAGACTTGTCAAAATCCTCTGGTTCTCATGTCCATTCTTTGTGTGATTATTCTCTTTTACAGTCTTTGGAAACAACTATTGCCTTTTTCCATATGATGTCCACTTGACATATGTGATGTTGCGTTTCTTTATTTTTGCTTGTGGATGCATGAAACATTGGTAATAATTCGAAGTTGGAGCTCTCTCTCTCTCTTCTTTTTGTGTCTGATGTATTTGCTATTTATATTTTTGCAGTCAGTTGATACTTCGATGGTACCTCATCATGACTTCTTATCTGTCAATTAATCACTGGCTAAAACATAGGGCAATCCTCAATTGCCTACCACTCCTCTGGACGAAGAATGTGAATCAATGGAGTCTATAAACTCCAATGATGGAGATCCTCTTCCTCCAAAGCCAGATAGCTCACAACCTTGCTACCAAGTGGTCTATCCTGCTTATTTCTCACCGTTCTTCCCATTTCCTCTTCCATGTTGGTCGGGATACAATAATGAGGCAACTAAGAAGGACACTCACGAGGTTCTCAAGCCAACTGCAGTACATTCAACGAGCCCGATCAATGTTGATGAGCTGGTTGGCATGTCAAAACTGAGCATAGGAGAATATATTGGTCATTCTAGTCAATCCTCTCTTTCATTGAATCTGCTTGAAGGGTACTCTAGGCAGTCAGCTTTTCATGCAAATCCAGCCTCTGCTGGCAGTTCAAATATAAATTCGAGCAGCAGCCCAATCCATGCAGTTTGATGGGCAGCTTTTCTGAGCTTGAGATTGTAGGTTAGCTCAATGCTGGGTGAACTCTTAAGGTTACTGTTAATACAAAACTAATAATGTGCAGTTTGGTTTGGTTTGGTTATTTCAGATCACCTTAATAAGATTGTTATGAATTTATCTTTTTGGATCTCTTTGTTATGTAACAATGTAATAGTTGATTTTGTGAACATTTAGGTTCTATTGTTATGGATCTCTCTTTTTGAATCTTTTTTTTATGGGGCAGTGTAATAGTTGATTTTGTGAACGTTTACGTTCCATTGCAATCCATATTCTTTTCAAATAATGGCCCACCCTTAACCTTTGTTGTTGAAGCAAATGTTATGCTGCTGTCTTACTCAAAATTCATAAAACTACTTGTAAATAAAAAGAAAAATGATCAAAATAGTAACAGGATATCAAATCACTTCAATTCCGAAATCCATTTATTCATTTTCCCTGAATTTCTATCACAATATATTCCATTATACACACTCTACGCATGTTTATCTCAAATGGGTTCCTAAAACATATCAAATTCATCACCAGAGCATTCAATAATTATCAGTTGTTCCCTCTCCAGTCTTACAATCAGCATATGACACAACTGTTTGGATATTCTTCAAGATGTGGAATATAATGGTATGTGACCATGGGAGGACAGAATCCTTTCCATGGCTTTTCCTTACTTTTTTCACGACATCCACCGGGTCTACATCACCAATTATTGTCATTTTTTGTCCTTCATTTTCATCTCAATTGAATCGATGCCTGCAAAAGTTGTTGAACAGAGCAGCAGAAGTAGATGAGTGGTTAGAAAAATAATTAAGTACCTATTATGCAGGCATATTTAGGTCCATTAATCCTTAAAGTAGGTCAAGGTTTACATCCATAGACCAATAAACTCCTGTGTACACATAAATCTTTCACAAGCAACCTTGACCCTAAGCCTAAATTCACTCCAAGTTTTTTAACCTCCTCTATGTTCTAATGCTAAATACAAAGACAAATTCCCCACAAGAACGTGTATTTGGAATAATGTAAAATCTATGAAGCTCAATTTGTAACCAGTGGACAAGGTTTCCTACAGGGTACTTTTTCTTTTTTCCTAATCTCCTACAGGGTACTTAAATATTTTAGAAGTTGTTCTTGAATTTTAGAATAAACAAGGAAAGGCAATAGTCACTTTCAAGCATTCAATACTCGAAGTGATTCCCAAATCTGCTTCAATTCAAAACAAGAAAGTTCCAAGCATATACATTGTCTCTAAAATACAACCAAACTAAGAGATGAAGCTCCTTAAATCTAGATATCGCAAAACAAGAAAAGTAAAACCATCCATGGAAAAGAACTAGTCCTCCAAACCATCCATGAAAATGAAGCAACTAAATTATTTTAGGGCAAAAAGCATGCTAAATATCTACAGAAAATAGCAAAAGCATTCTAAATGATTGGAAATGTCCATACTTGCAACTAGATAATAGCAAAAGCATTCTAAATGTCTACAAAAATCCAATTCAACCAGGGAAAAAAAAAGGTGAAAAAGATATTCAAGAACCACTTGGAAAAAAAATTGACCATCACAATAACTAGCACTTCATATGCCACTGGAAGGAAACCATCCCAATTTTTCTCCACACGAATCCTTGTGGGCTACGGTAGAGGGAGGAGAGGGATGGGATGAAAAAAAATTGGGGAGAATGAGACGGGTTTCGTCAGATATGAAAACGGTTTTGAAATCCAGCGGTTAGGAAAGGGGAAGCTGGTCAGCAGCTAGGGAGTGGGTGGCGGTAGGCGTTGTTGGTCGGCGGTGTGGGAGGGAAACGGTGGAGAGAAGCTGAAACACTGTCGGTGAGGGAGGGGGAAGCTGAAACGATTGGCTTATCAAGAGAGAGAGAGAGATACCGTAAAGAGAGAATACGGTGGTAGCTGCTCTTGGTCTGTGAGAGAGCTGGGAGTCGATCTGGGCTCCGATCGGTGGGCTGGTCTGTTGGGTTCGACAGAGAGCGCGACGTCGGCGTCAAACCTGGGCAGCCGGTCTGTGCTGGGTCCGACAGAGCTAGGCGGGTGGGTCGTCGGTGGGCCGGTCTGCTGGGTTCGAGAGAGAAAGCTGGGACGGCCGGTCTGTGAGAGAGCTGGGAGTCGATCTGGGCGCCGATCGGTGGGCCGGTCTACTGGGTCAGACAGAGCTAGGCTGGTGGGTCGTCGAGAAACCCGGTCGATCTGGGCAACGTCGGAGATCCGGTGCCGGTTTGTGAGAGAGCTGGGAGTCGATCTGGGCGCTGATCGGTGGGCCGGTCTGCTGGGTTCGACAGCGAGAGCGACGTCGGCGTCAAACCTAGGCGGCCAGTCTGTGCTGGGTCCGACAGAGAGAGAGCTGGGTGTCGGATCTACTGGTTTCGAGAGACTCTGAGGGAGAGTGAGCAGCGTCGGCGTTGGCAAGGGCGTCAGATTTGGATTTCCAGCCGGTCTGCTGGTTTCGAGGGACTCCGAGAGAGAGCGAGCAGCATTGGCGTCGGTGTCGACGTCAAATTTCCGGTCGGTGGGGGAGGGCACGGTGGATAGGGGGAGATTTGGGAAATGGGGGAAATTTTGAAAATGGAATGTGAATGGCGACACCCCGCATTTTGATTGCTTTTTTTGTTAAAAAAAAAAATGACACGTGAAAAAAAGACTGAAGAGGGACGGATGCATTACGCATGTGTAGAAGGACTCTTAACAGACTTCCTAGGATTTGAGTTGTAGAACATATGTATATATATGTCGTGTAGGGAAAGGAAGGGTTAGAAATATTAAGCACTGTCGTTATGTTGGACTTGGTCACCTAATTGTGAAAATTAATAAATCTTACTTTTCAACTAAACTATAAAATCTTCTAAGAAAGAAATTAAAACAAATAAGCAAGATATGGAAATATTTGATGCCAAAGAAAAATCATATTAGAAAAAGAGAAATATAATAACTAAATTAATACTTGACGACAAAGGAAATTTAAATATGAAAATTAATTGCAGTCGACAAAATCAAAAAGTAAGCCAGCGGTATTTCGCCGAGGTTCGATATATGATTACTTGAGTCCAACGAATTGTCCTACATCAACAAGCCGTGTTAAATATTGTCCGCCCTCTATTCCCACATTACACTTTTTCATTCGAACATTTCACATAACACGGCAATAAAGCCTCATCGATCGAAAACTGTCACAACAATATTAATGTCAAGTTTCTAAGCCGTGTCAAATATTGTCCGCCCTTTATTACCGCTGTGCACTTTTTCATTCGAACATTTCACTTAACACGGCAATAAAGCCTCATCGTCATAGCATTGTAAATTTTCATTCAAAACTTGTCTCTTGCACGTGAGAGAGATGTTGGTGCATTTTTTGGGTATGCCTAGGTGGGATCAGAGCAGTGTAGGGATTGTGTGTTGATCTCATGGGCTCATGGGCTGGGCCGGAGGCCCATTCCCCAACGAGGAGAGAACACAAAGCTAGTGTGTTTTGGAGTGGAGACCTAGTTCCACATTTTTTTTTTCTTTCTTATAAGGCAGGAATGGGTGACCATTGTAATTATTATTTTTAGGCGTATCCATGAGGTTATCACCGCCGTAAAATGTTCAAGTTTGAGCCATAATTTCTATCTTGAAAGGCGAATCCATTACCCTAACCCCACCAAAAGTACAAGCTGGTAAGAGACCTAGTTCCACATGTTTTGCTGAATCCATCGCTCGTAGATAGGTACCCGTATGTCCGAACAGAACGAAACGTAATTTGAGCTTGAAAATGTTGTCAATAAGCTGCGGACACGACTGTCAAAGTTTGGTGGGTGATACTGATTACTCCTGTGTGGGATTTCACATATCATGCCTTCTATTGGTGCAGTATCAGATCGATTATATATTAATTGATACACGTACTCTTACTAAAGTCAAAAAGGATAGACAAATTAAGGATGATGTCTGATGTCTGTATCAGTGCCTCGTTAATCAGGATTAGATTCGCATCAATTATTAGCTTTTGAAATGGTTAGTAATTTAGATAATTAACGTAAAGAGTTCATATAAAACTTATTTATTTAAATAAATTTTTAATTTTTAATCACCTTGTACTACTTAAACGGATGAATTCTTATCCCATTAATCAACTAATAAAGGCACTGCAAATTGTATGATCAGCAACTGAAAACTGTTCAAGGAAGAGTCAGAAACCGCCATGAACAGCCGCCACTTCCTTCTCATAACCTGTCCTGGCCAAGGCCATATCAACCCCACCCTCCAGCTAGCCAAGCGCCTCATACAAGCCGGTGCACGTGTCACGTTTGCCACCACCGTCCGCGGCCACCGAGAAATAAAGGCCTACCCTTCCCTCGAGGGCTTATCCTATGCCTCTTTCTCCGACGGCTTCGATGACGGAACCAAGCCCACCGATGACCCCACCCACATCATGTCCGAGTTCAAGCGGGTCGGGTCCCAAACACTCACCAAACTGATTCTATGCCTCTCAAACGACCACCACGGGGCCGTCAGCTTCTTGATCTACAGCCTCCTCCTCCCATGGGCTGCCGACGTGGCGCGTGATATGGGCATACCTTCCGCTCTTCTGTGCATCCAATCTGCCGCAGCGTTTGCCATCTACTGCCATTACTTCAACAGCAAAGACGGTATGTATGAGATCTATAGTTCTGACCCTCCAAATTCTATACAGTTACAGGGTTTGCCACCCCTCGCATCCACAGATCTACCTTCCTATCTCTTACCAAACAGTCCACACGCTTCAGTCCTCCCCACCTTTCAAGAACACATCCGAACCCTGGAAAAAGATGCTAACCCATGTGTGCTTCTGAACACCTTTGATGCTCTAGAAGTAGAAGCAATCAAAACCGTTGATAATATGAATCTGACAACAATCGGACCCTTGATTCCATCTGCTGTTTTTGATGGAAAAGATGGCCACTCCGATTCGTCGTCGTCGTTTGTATGTGACTTGTTTGAGGGCTCCGAGGACTATCTTCACTGGCTAAGCTCCAAGCCAACTCACTCGGTTGTTTACGTGTCTTTTGGAAGCATGGTTGTGATGCAAAGAAAGCAAACGGAAGAGATTTTGCATGGGCTAGTTGAGAGCGGCCGTCCATTCATGTGGGTTATCCGATCTTCGGAGAATATTGGAAGAGAAGAAGCAGATGATATGATAAAGAGCAAGTCGAGGGAAGAAGAACAGGGGTTAATAGTGCCATGGTGTTCGCAGGTGGAGGTGCTCTGTCACAATTCAGTGGGGTGTTTCCTGACGCATTGCGGGTGGAACTCCACCTTGGAGAGCATGGCTGCCGGAGTGCCGGTGGTGGCATGTCCGCATTTTTCGGACCAGACGACAAATGCGAAGCTGGTGGAGGAGGTGTGGGGGACTGGAATTAAAGCAAGAGTGAATGAAGAGGGATTCGTGGATAGGAAAGAGATAAGGAAGTGCGTGGAGATGATGATGGGAGGTGGAGAGAAAGGGGAAGAGATAAGGAGGAATGTCAAGAGATGGAAAACTTTGGCTGCGCAGGCTGTGAAGGAGGGGGGTTCTTCAGAGGAGCATCTCAAGCTGTTCTTGGTAGATTAATATTGGACAGCATAATTGCTAATTGCATCAAAGGGTAAATTAGGTCAGAAATTTCCTATGTAGACAACCATGTCGATCTCTTAAAAAAAAAAAAACAAGTGATATGTCTATCTTAGTATGTGTGAGAATGGAGAATTATGTCTTTTTAATAGCATGTTGCGATCGATTCTTAGCAAGGAGATGGGCTTTTCTATATCATTTTAGAATGAGATGCTTTGCAAATTGTTTAGGAAATCAATTCGGAGAGATCCAACTTTTGAGTAGGTTTGGCCATTTCGTGTAGAGTATCTGACAAAAATTGCGTTAGTGAATGCATGTTAAGAGGAACACCAATTCAACAGCTCATAGTTTAATTCGATAAGCTGCCACCCATGGCATAGATTTATTACGGCCAGAAGACATTCCTCCCAATATCTATGCCATTGTATGTAGGAAATTTTATGTCCCAGCCTATTTGATCTTTAGATCTTTTGAAATTTCAAGAATTATATTTGTTCAAGAAAAGAAAAAGGAATTTGGTCTATTTTTATGAGTTCAATCAAATTCGAATTATTTTAAAAACTAAAAAAAAAAATAAAAAAAAAAAAAAAAATAAAAAAAATAAAAAAAAAAATTAAGAAGAACGCATCACTTTTTAGTCCTACAATCCAATTTTTATGAAATTTTCTGTCTTACATAACATTTTTTAAAAATTAAATTAAAATAAATTTATCCAACTCGGTCAATATCCTTTACAGTTTTATGTGCTTATTGTGGTCATTGACTCATAGGGAACCAATCATCTAATGCTTCTTTGTTAATACGTGCAAATTAGAGAAATTAAACAAGTTGGCCATAAGTAAATCAAGGCTCATTTGATTGTTTTATTTTTATAGGCCGGACTTGGTTTAATTGAGCAGGCCTCGTGATTAAATCAAGGCTCAATATGCAATTTTTCTAGCCTGCCCCAGCCTAATATTTTGAGGCTTAAGCCTAACACCAGATTAAAACACCAAGCCCAGGCCTGTCGCATTAAGCCCTCTTCATCTTTTGCTCTTTTAAGTCAATTAGTTTATTCAAAACACCCTTTACATTGCACCACAAATGTAAATAAACTAATGTTCTTCCTATAAGTTTAGGTACTAAGTCTCTTTTTTTTTTTCTCTTTTTTTTTTCTTTTTTTTCTTCTCAAATGTAATAAGTCTTTATTTGCTTCGACGTAAAATATTTTTAGCATTTGCCTCGTATAGAAAATCAGCTACAGCTGTAAAAAATTGCTGGTAACTTCTAGCAATCTTCGGCAAACTCTTAGGGCGGCGAATTTCAATGAGTGAAGCGAAGAATGAACTGCAAAAGAGAGTGAGTGTGAGAAGAAAAAGTTCAAACTCAAAAAATGGTTTACAGTTTTAAAAAAGAGAAACCATTTTATGAAAATTAAAAATGTTTTTCTGGTAAACTGAAAGTGTTTTCAATTTGACCACAATTTTCGATCGTACAAAACATTGAAACATAGGAAAACTGTCTTGCCAAAAAAAAAAAAAAAAAACATTTTATGCCAAAACAAATCAAATGAAACCAAGTTTGGTCGGGAGAAAATCATGTTGTTCGTGCATGCTATACGTCAGGTTGATGTTTTAGTTTGAAATCCAACAGGTATTATCCTCATTAAGTCTGATAAAAAGGCTCGAATGCTTTGCTTGGTAAAGATTAAATTATGTAATATTACATATATATATATATATATATATATATATATATATATATATATATATATATATATATATATATATATATATATATATATAATATTACTTTTGTTTAGATTTTTAACGACAAATTTGGGTTGTTGTTCATGATAAGTTTTGGCATAAAATGATTTTTTGTTATAATAGGGCCTAGCCTTTTTTTTCTTTCTTCAGGACAGGGGTCAAGTTTAATTATTTTGGTTCAAATATATAAATTTAACTATTTATACACCATAATAAATAAAATTTTCATAAGAGGGAGGAGGGTCATGGCCAATAATAGCCATTCCCTCCCTCCGTCTCTTAGTAGAACAAACATTAATTTTTAGTGTTTTGTTATAAACTTAAAGTACTAAAGGTCCGTTTGGATTTGCGATTTCAAAATGTGCGATTTAAAATCACGATTTTAAAATGTGTGATTTGAAAATAGTGATTTTTAAAAACACAGTAAAGCATTTGGCAAATTCGTAATTTAGCATTTAAAATCGATAATTAGCTTTTAAAATTTCGTGTTTTCAAAAAAACATCATCTTACCTGCGATTTGAAAAGGCAAATTTTCTGGGTTTTCAAATCGCAATTTTTAAAATCGCAGTTCCCAAAAGATTTATGTTCTGTAATTTGGTTTAAAATCGCACTTATTGTCTACGAAATTACAATCACAAACGCACCCTAAAATCTTATAATCAATGTATAGCATTTAGATCATAGCCCCCAATTTGGAATTTATTATTTTCACAATTTTTTTCATATGGAGTTTTTCTAATTGCTTTTATTGGTTGTGGTATTATTTCACCATTGCAGCATGGTGGCTCTAGATGCTAATATCTCTCAAGGTGGAAAAGATTTTAATAGTTGTCTTTCCAAATTTAGTAGAAACTTAGAGAGAGGGTTTTGGCTTCAAAACTTTGGAAGATTGTTAAAAATTTAATTAAATGATTGAATTAATTATTTTTATGAAAAATTACACATATTCTCTCAAACGGTCATTTCATTGCAATGTTTCCTTCCAAAATATTGATTGAGTTAATGTTTCCTTCAAACTACCAAAAAATTTTCAATGTCTCTCTCTATGACAAAAATACATTTCATAAAAATAAAAATCTTAAATTTATATTAAAAAAAAAACTAAAATAAAAAAAGAGAGAGAAGGTTTTAGGAGGTGGTTTGGCCACCCCCAAATGGTCATTAGTTGATTCGGCCACCTCCTTTATTTATTTTTTAAAAAAATAAGGGGTGGCCGAACCACTTCCAAATGGCTAGGAATGGTTCAGCCACTCCCCTTCGACCGTGTCTGAGAGGAGGTCAGGTAATGACATCAACGAAAGTTTAATCCGATGATCGAAATTAGTAATACTTAGGTCCAAAGTTTCCTTGTAATAGTGTTGGTTTTTCTTATTGTGATTTGTATTGGGAGTTTTTTTTGGATGTTAGCTGTGTTTTGAAATATGAAGTAGATAATACTGATAGAAGGGATTTTTAATAGCCGGAATTGTGTATGGTATTTATGGCCTAAAATGCATGTTTTTTAGTGTCTATGGTTGATTTTACTGCAGTTTTGGTCGAATTAAGATCTCCTCAAATTCTTTGATCGAATTTGATAAAATTCAGGCAGGTAGTTGTCAGTGATCATTTATGGGATCCATTTGACCAAATAAAAGTTGGGCTGCCCAACTGTTTTTCCGGTCAGATAAATTTCATAAATGCTTACTCACAACTACCTGCCCGAATTCTATCAAATTTGGGCAAAGAATTTAAGGGGATCCTGATCCGTTTTGGTCTAGGCTAAAGCTTCCCTATACAATGCTAGATCAAAAAATTGCCATTTGTATAACCTAAAGAATATTTTCAACCACTCATCCTTGACTTTCTCTATGATTGTGAATGGCCTTTCCACGTCCTTTCTGAAAATTATCATGAGGTTAGGGCCAGCACAGATGATAGATTCCACCAACAATCATCAATGTCTGGCCTCTTGTGTGTTTTCCAAAAACAAACCCGAATGAATGCACAAGTATTCATTCGTTAATGTTACGTGATTTTTGTACAACAGTTGACATAATTTTTTTTTTTGGTAAAACTTTAACAATTTTATTTCAATTTAATTATTAGATATGTTTTCTTATATGTGGGTCTTATATATCTAATAATTAATTTTAAGAAAAAGTACATATATCTCCCTCAAACTACAACTCAATTGTCAATGTTTCTCTCAACCTATCAATTGTATCAATGTTGTCCGTCAAATTACCAAAACATGTCAATTTCCCCTTAAGACCAACAAAAAGACAAAAATGACCCTGAGTATTTTTCAATAGACAAAAATGTCCTTATAAATTCGAATAAAAAACTAAAACTAAAAATAAAATAAATAAAAATAAATAATAGAAAAAGCGAAAAAAAAAATGAAAAACAAGGGTTTTATTTTTATTTTTTAAAAAAAAATAAACGAAAAAATATCTGAAAATTATTAAAAATAAATAAAACCCCGTTTTTATTTTAAATTTTTTAAATTTTTTGTTTTAAATTTTTTTTTTATAATTTGTTTTTAAAATATATTTTTAAAAAAAAAAATTAATAATTTAATAAATGGGTATTTTTGTCATTATGGGGGACATTGAGATTTTTCGGTAGTTTAGGGAATATGATCATCTCCATTTCAAATGAAATTTATACTATCTATTTTATGATCATGATTTAAGGTTAATATATTTAATGTGTACATGATTCCGCATTATTTTAAAATTTAAAAGACATGTTGACATTGACTTCATATACACCGTTAGATGCACCGACTTTAAATCTTCACATTTCATTTCAAATTGATTGTATCTATTTCATTAAATGAAATAGAGAGAATCCTATTCCGTAATTTAGAGGGGAGATTGACATAATTGATAATTTAAAGGGGATATTGACAATTATGTAATAGTTTAATGAAGTTATGTGTACTTTTTCCTTAACTTTTTTTTAAAAAAAAAATTATTAAAGTTGTACAAGAGTGATAAACTTATCGTATTTCTTCGTTAATGTATGCAGGTGAAAGTTATTATATGTATCCTACAACATCCATTAGTTTACATTTCATATATCATAATTATCCCTTAAAACAATACTGCTCATACATTATGCCTTTAATCTATCTATAGAAATCCATGGCACTGGTCTTAGTCGTGCAATAATCTGGTCTTAGGTTGGGATTAGACCTGAAGATTGCACGGCTGAAAAAAAGGCCGATGAAAAGCTGCTGAATTTTTGGGAATAAAATCAATGTGCTTGACTTCTTGAATTCAGAGACGAAATCTTGGCCGCTGGATCAAAACGTGTTTTATACGTGCACAGTTATGTCTATATAAAATAATATATACAAACTTTAACTTGTAGGTTCATTTTGTTCAAAATTGTCAATAGCCAGTTTTGCCTTGTCAATAATTTCTGTTATTAAAAAAATTAAAATATGAAATTGTTGGTACAGTTTATGGTATGGTGTGAATCTGCACGTTCTTCTGATATTCTTCGCGCTTCTTAATAATTCTGTAAAACAACAAAAACTAAGGGACCCTTCCGAGGGTCCTCTCCGATACCTAAATTAGTTTTTGTAAGAAAATAATACTCTGTACATAAAAACTGAATCTTTATTTATATATGGGGTATAGGCCTATTTATAGGCAAAGAGGTGGAGTTAAAGCTGGATTAGAATTCTTGCTCATTGTCGATCTAGAACTGCTGTCAGAGTTCTAATCGAGATCTAGAATTGATGTCAGAGTTCTAATTAGACTCTGATATTTTATTAGACTTCTAATCTGATATCTTCTTAGACTTCTGACCTGATCATTCTTCTTATCTGATTGGACCATAAGTCCTATCCTAATTCTACCAGAGATATGACTACTGATCAAACTATACTTGGGCTAATTAGAGTCCTATCCCAATTTACCGAGATAACTGATACCTGATTTTCCTGAAGTAGTTGCTAAATGTCTATCTCCGGATCGGGTTGAGTGGAATTTATCCCCAACAGTTACCCCCAATTCCCTTATCCGAAGCTTGCTTGAATAATGGGAATTCCATGTCTAAGGAAACCCGAGCTTTGTCTCCTTCTGAAAACCTGCTAACCTGCAAAACCTGAGGGTTAAATCTTACCCCCCCATTACCTTCTTGTTTTTCCTTAGGGTTTTCTCCCTGTCTCTTGAAAAACCTGCAAAACCCGAAGGTTAAATCCGACCCCCCTGGCTCTCTTTATTTCTCTCTTTCGGCAAGGATTAATCCGAGAATGCTTTCTTCTTGCTCTCGGCTAGGACTGATCCGAGAGTTTTCTTCTTGTACTCGGCTAGGACTGATCCGAGACTTTCGGCTAGGACTGTTCCGAGAGATTTCTTTTTACTCTCGGCTAGGACTGATCCGAGAGTTTTTTTCTTGCACTCGGCTAGGACTGATCCGATACTCTCGGCCAGGACTGATCCGAGAGTTTCTTTTTGCACTCGGCTATGACTGATCCGAGACTCTCAGCTATGACTGATCCGAGAGTTTTCTTCTTGCACTCGACTAGGACTGATCCGAGAGTTTTCTTCTTGCACTCGGCTAGGACTGATCCGAGAGGCTTTCTTTTTACTCTCGGTTATGATTGATCCGAAAGTTTTTGCCTGCAAAAAAAGCGACATCAACTGAAACACTTCGATGCTTAAGTCAACTCTTTTCTTTTATTTTGAAAATAGTTATTCCCAAAATCTGGGGAATTTTTTGTCTTTTATTATAACATGTCTGAGTTAAAAATAAAAGTCTAGTTTTTTGCAAACATAAATGCTAAAAATAAAAATCTAGCCTGAAATTTTCGAGAGTCCTT
This sequence comes from Alnus rubra, assembly GCA_028654335.1. Taxonomy (NCBI): domain Eukaryota; kingdom Viridiplantae; phylum Streptophyta; class Magnoliopsida; order Fagales; family Betulaceae; genus Alnus; species Alnus rubra. The sequence goes on from JAJPGS010000243.1 coordinate 25,652, forward strand.
TTTATGGGATCACGGGCAGATACTGCTGTTGCCTCGGCTCTCTATGCCGTGGGCTTCTATTTCCTCGGTCTTCTCTTCTTTCTATGTCATATCGAGGATCATTCTCTTGATGCCTCTCGCCTAGCTGAGGACAGTCTCGGGGATAGTAATCATGTGGCTGCTGATCTCGGGGCTGATAGTCCTGATGATTCCGAGGCCTGTTATTTCCTTACTGGTTCCGTTTTTCTCCCAAGAACCAAACCAGCTTGTCATTCTTTATGAATTATTCTATAAACAACCTTAGGGTTACGCACCCTTCGGTGTAATGACCTGCTTGTTTATGAAAATCGTAATATTTGTCTGCATTCCTGTAAGGAGGATTACCTGGTATCTTTTGTGATTCTCGAAACGCCGGATCTCTTTTTATCTCCATAAGGACTTCTGATATTTCGGCATTGAGAGGTGTAAAATTGTAATCTTTGAACTTCTTTACCTGCCTCTGCTCTTCCCCATCAGCTTTCCTGAATTATTTCCTTTTCTTTTCTGGGGCTGTCTCTCGGGGTGGCCTAGAATTGGCCATAGACTTCAGCGTTTTTTCCTAATTGATGAATTCTTTTATCTTATCCATGAGGCCCTGCAAGGTACTCGATTGCTTACGGACCAACTTCTTCATCAAATGCTCATCGAGTGAAATTCCTTGATAAATGGCAGCAAAGACCATATCCTCGGTTGGATCTTCGACCGTTACCTTCTCTCGGTTAAACCGAGCCATGAACTCCTTAAGACTTTTGTTGCTTTGCTGGTGTAATGATAGCAAATATCCTGAAGGCTTCTTCCTTGTTCGGAAAGCTAGAAATTCAGTTAGGAATATTTTGGACAACTCCTTGAACTGATCAACGGAATTTAGGGGCAGCTTTCTGAACCAGTCTCGGGCATTCCCCGAAAGAGTAAGAGGGAAGGCCCGACATGCTACTTCATCTGGTGTCCCGTGAAGGTTTAGATGAGCTCGAAAATTTTCTAGGTGATCCAAGGGATCTCCGTCTCCTGCATAACTTAGAATTTGGGGTACCTTAAACTTCTCGGGAAGCCGATAGTCTGCCACCCGTCTGGTGAAGGGTGAGTCTGTACCCATTAGGAGCTTGTCCACCACTACGGATATGCTTTTGTCATTTCTTTCCATTTCCATGTACGTGCACCTTCTCTCCAGCTCGGCAATAACTCTGCTCAAATCTCCTTGGCGATCATCCTCCCTCCGAGGATTAGTGTTGCTGTTGTGATCTTCTTCCTCACACTCATCCCTGTTCATCTCGGGATTGGGCTATTCCGGCCTCCTGCGCAGCAACTCGGCATTCCGCTTTGTTAAGGATTCAATTTGGGCTTCCAGCGCTGCTATGCAATCTTGATCTCCACCTTCCGGGGGAGGGTTCGGTGGAGGCTGCAAATTATTCTGAATAACTGGCTCCATTCGGACTAGGGGCTCTCGGTTGGTCTGGCTTCCAGAACGTGTGTTCATCACCATGCTAGATCTTCTTTTTCTTTTATGAGGAACGAATAATCGTTCCCACAGACGGCACCAAACTGTTGGTACAGTTTCCGGTATGGTGTGAATCTGCACGTTCTTCTGATGTTCTTCACGCTTTTTAATAATTCTGTAAAACAACAAAAATTAAGGGATCCTTCCGGGGGTCATCTTCGATGCCTAAATTAGCTTCTGTAAGAAAATAATACTTTGTGCATAAAAACTGAGTCTTTGTTTATACCTGGAGTATGGGCCTATTTATAGGCAAAGAGGTGGAGTCAAAGCTGGATTAGAATTCATGCTCCTTGTCGATCTAGAACTGCTGTCAGAGTTCTAATTGAGATATAGAATTGATGTCAAAGTTCTAAATGGACTCTGATATTTTATTAGACTTCTAATATGATATCTTCTTAGACTTCTAATCTGATCATTTTTCTTATCTGATTGGACCATAAGTTCTATCCCAATTCTACCAAAGATAGGACTACTGATCAAACTATACTTGGGCTAATTAGAGTCCTATCATAATTTACTGAGATAACTGATACTTGATTTCCCTGAAGTAGTTGCTAAATGTCTATTTTCTCTTGGATCGAGTTGAGTGTAATTTATCCCCAACAGAAATAATAATAATAATAATGTTCAAATTTTTTGTGTCGGAGAAAAAATTGAAACCGAGAAACAAAAATATATAATGTTAGATATGAAAAAACAAAAATAAAAAAAATGAGAAGCTGTTCATTCGTAAAAAGCAAAAGTTATGGCGAGGCAAAGCAGGGTCGGTCCACCGCCAGCCAAAGGCCACAGGGCGAAGGGTGTTTTGGAGAGAGTAGAGAGTAAAAACGGTGTCAGAGGGAGTGGCGTGCCCAAATGGGCAAATACAGAAATACTTGTCAGCGCCGCATCCACGCGGTATCGGCTAAGCTCTAGCTGTCATTAGCTGGCCCCCACCGCCAACTCAAATCCTGAATGTACGGGCCGCGTGGGGCCTCCCCTAGATAGGACTCACAAGTCACATCAACCATCTTTTATGTTTGAAATAATTTATTTCCCTTTCACGCTTTTCTTTTCCTTAATTCTTTCCGGATTCTTTTAATAATTTCTATTTCCGGAGTATAAAGCTTTGGAGAATAAAATATGTTCTTTAATTTGTAATTGAAATTTGATCCGATATTAGACAGAGAAAACTTACTTAAAAGAGTTTTAGAACCGACTTTTCACCAAATTAAAATATTAATTAAAAAATAAACTAAAGAAAAAAAAAGATTGTAGGTATCAATTACTTTAATTGATAAAATCTTTTATCATGAGTTTGCCTATAGTAAACAAAAAATTAAAAATTAAAATAATGTTTTACTAATACTACCACTCAAAATATAATTTTTTACCATTTTATTTATGTGACAAGGTGATTCCCGTCACTTTTTGAGTTTTCTTATTTTTTTTTTTAAATAAATTAAGATGAATAACCACTTGTCACATAAGCAAAGTAATGAAAAATTGTATCTTTGACTGACAGTGAATCATTACTCTAGTAAAAAAGATAGTTGTTTAAGATAAAAAATGAAGAACCATATCTCATTGAGATATGATTATTCACAACCTAAATATAGAATTTTTCATCACTTTGTCTATTTGGCAAGGTGGTTTCCCATTAGCTTTAGAATTCTTTTGTTTTTAAAAAATAAAATAAGGTGGGCACCACCTTGCCACATAGACAAGACGGTAAAAAATTATATATTTAAATGGTGGAGAATCATATATCTATCTCATTTATAATGGATTCCAATGAACCAAAATAAAATCACTCAAATATTTTTAGATTTTCGTATCAGTACGATGATATACTCACAAAATAAAAAGTTATAGAAAAATAAGGGGAAAAATGTAAACAAGTTATAATTATCTTAAAATTGAATGTTTGAATTGCAGCCGTTCGGTATTTTTAACTATTAAAATATTTTATCATCTTAAAAGAAATCCAAAAATCATGACTATAGAAATAAGTAATGCTATATTTTTATTCTATAACTATTTTATAATATTGATATGGCAGTCTCAATTGACTCTTGGATCAGTCTATGTGATTACACTGATTTGCAATAAGCTCCTTATAGTATAAAAATATTCTGAAAGCTCCATATGATATGCAAAAATAATAAATAAGTTCATACTATTAACTTTCGTCCAAAATCTTTGACGAATTTTGTTAGTTTGCTACATCATATCTAATTATATAATAACATGTGTCACACATAATAAAAAATAAATAAAAACTTAAAAATAAAATAAAATTTGTTGATGCCCCCTCCTTGGCTTGGCAACCCCCAAGGCCACGAGGGTGGCCGAAATCATCCCCAAATGGTTAGGGGTTGGCCACTCCTTTCACCACATCTAAGGGTTTGAGCACCCTTATGCTACAATAACATTGCGGGATAATAATTATAAAATAAAAATATGGTAAACAACATTACTCTAAAAAGGAAGAATGGTGAGAGAAATAAATTATTTTTCATTTTTTGAAGTATAAACATCAAGGGTTCGAGTGTTTTTTCAATTAAAATGAAATGCGATCAAAATGTATGCGATTCTCGTATGCATGTCCTACTAAAAATGTAACTAAGAATTACATACATTTCAGACATATGTCAATTTAATAGATTAATTCTTTCAATTCAATTGAAAAAAACCTTTTGGAACATCAAGTTCATAATTGCATAAAATAATAATAAAAAAAAAACTCTAATTTCTATTGTAACACTTAATAAATACATTTAACTAACAACCGTAACAGCCCAGGTTAAAAAAAAAATAACAAGCATAACTAGAATTAAAATTTGTGTGATAAAGTTAAAACGAAGAAAGACATGATCAATTGATCAAAGCAGGGACATAATAATTTTACTGTGGGTGAGATATTTTACATCAAGGCGTACCCTCGAGCATAACGAATAAAATGCGAGCCTGCGTAGAAAAAATAAATAAATAAATAAATGTGAGAGTAGCAATAGCCAATAGACATCCATTAAATGCTAAAAACAATAGTAATTATAATATAAAATGTAACCATATTGAATATTTCCTACAATGAACACAAAACAATATTTTGTTATATTTTGTTTTATTTTACGTTTCAACACCAACAATTACTAGCCCTGATTAAGTAGGCTTGGAGTCTTGAGTCTTGAGTCTTGTATCCTCACCAGTAACCTCAGCGCCACTCAAGCAGAAACCCCCTCCCTCCAACCCAACACCCATTCGCAAAACACGCGCAGAGAAACCCCCCCTCTACTGTCTGTACAAAAGATCCCACCCCTCTCTCTCTCTCTCTCTCTACATGGAAATGGGTCACTCGAGGACCCTTCTCTGTCTCTCTACCTTCATTCTCCTCGCCCTTTCATCCTTCACCGCCGCCGATGACGCCGCCGTCATGACAGAGCTCCTTGCCGCCCTCAGCCCCGTCCCTAGCGGCTGGTCCGCCAGTACAGCCCCCTGTCAGTGGAAGAACGTGAACTGCGACAGCGGCGGTCATGTCACATCCATCAGCTTGGCTTCCAAGAGTCTGTCGGGCACTCTTCCCTCCAATCTCGGCTCTCTCGCCCAGCTCGTCTCTCTCTCTCTCCAAGGGAACTCCTTCTTCGGGCCCCTACCCTCCCTTGCCAACCTCTCGTTTCTTCAAAAGCTCTACCTTGACAACAACAATTTTACCTCCATCCCCGCCGGCTTCTTCCAAGGACTCAACAGCCTGCAGACCTTGAGCCTGAGTCAGAACTTGAATCTTGCACCCTGGACTATCCCCACCGAGTTGAATCAGGCCACTAGCCTGGTCACGCTCTACGCCAGCAGCTCGAATGTGGTTGGGTCCTTACCGGATATCTTCGGCTCCTTCCCCAGTCTGAAGGATCTCCGGCTTTCATACAACAATCTCACTGGCCCTTTGCCTAAATCTTTCGGAGGATCTGGGATTCAGAACCTCTGGCTCAACAATCAGGTAAATGGCTTGTCCGGTACCATCGACGTGTTGTCTTCGATGACCCAGTTGTCCCAGGTATGGCTCCAGAAGAACCAGTTCACGGGTCCGATCCCAGATTTGTCGAAATGTACAAACTTGTTTGATCTTCAGCTCCGCGACAACCAGTTCACTGGCCTCGTCCCAGGCTCATTGATGTCACTTCCCAGCTTGAAGAATATTTCTTTGGACAACAATGAGCTCCAAGGTCCTTTCCCGGCGTTCGGGATCTCTGTGACCACGGTCGCTAACAATGGTACCAATAGCTACTGCATGAGCACCCCGGGGCCTTGTGATTCACAGGTGACGATATTACTCGAGGTCGCAGCGGCGTTGGGGTACCCGATCAAGCTAGCCAATTCTTGGCTAGGCAACGACGCGTGCGATAGTTGGAGTTTCATTACCTGCGATTCGCAGAAGAAGATTATAAACGTGAATTTCGGGAAACAGGGTTTTGTGGGGACGATCTCACCAGCCATTGCGAATCTGACATCGTTGAGGACTTTGTATCTAAATGATAATAACTTGACCGGTTCCATACCGGATAACTTGGCCTCCTTGCCGGGCCTGCAGGTTCTTGACGTTTCGAACAATAACTTTACTGGGTCGATACCGAAATTCGCGTCGACGGTGAAGTTCACTGCAACCGGCAATCCGCTGCTTGGGACGACTACTCCGAGCTCTGGAAATGGAGGAGGAAAATCCTCGGGTTCAAATGGCACAACGCCTAGTGGGAGCCCGGCCGGAACAGGGTCGGGTGGTAGTTCCGTCTCTACCGGTATGATTGCTGGTATAGTTATTGCCGTTGTGATTTTCGTTGTGGTTTTGTTATTTGTTTCGATTAAATGTTATGTTGCTAGGCGGCATAGGAAGTTTGGAAGGGTGGAGAACCCTGAAAATGGGAAGGAAGTTGTTAAGAATGGCATAATCGGTGGTGTGAATGGGTATGGAGGAGTGCCAAGTGAGTTGCAAAGCCAGAGCAGTGGTGATCATAGTGATCTTCCTGTTTTCGAGGGCGGAAATGTCGCAATTTCAATCCAAGTTCTTAGACAAGTAACTAACAATTTTAGTGAAGATAACATTTTGGGGAGGGGGGGATTTGGAGTTGTGTACAAAGGAGAATTGCATGATGGGACTAAGATTGCTGTGAAGAGGATGGAATCTGTGGCAATGGGTAGCAAAGGACTGAATGAATTTCAGGCTGAGATTGCAGTCCTTACTAAAGTTAGGCATAGGCATCTGGTTGCTCTTTTAGGATCCTGTGTCAATGGCAATGAGAGGCTTTTGGTGTTCGAGTATATGCCTCAGGGGACGTTAACACAGCATTTGTTCGATTGGCATGAGAATGGCTGCTCTCCTCTTACTTGGAAGCAGAGGGTTACAATAGCATTGGATGTGGGACGAGGAGTGGAGTATCTCCACAGCTTAGCTCAACAAAGTTTCATTCATAGAGATTTAAAACCATCCAACATACTTCTTGGGGATGATATGAGGGCCAAGGTTTCGGATTTTGGTTTGGTTAAAAATGCGCCTGATGGGAAGTACTCTGTGGAGACACGTTTGGCTGGGACATTTGGGTATCTCGCACCCGAGTATGCAGGTAAGACATGTCTGAGATTTTTATTATCTTGTCTTGAATTGAATCAATCAGGATGTTTCCAAACTTTCAAATTTACTTGCAAACTATCTCTTCACATCCTGCTCAACTCATAGAATTCGTATTCATTTTGTTCCCATATGGTTACCCCTTTTATTTGGGAAAGAAAAAAAAAATCATATAAACATCCTGCATTCTGCCTGACAATCTCCTAAAATCCCAAATAGTATTAGTATGAGAATGATTGGAAATGTTAACTGTTAATAAAGGCATTATATTTTGGACTTTTAGTTTACATTTTTTGAAACCTTAATTATCAATAGAAAACACTATTATGACTATGAGATCTTGATCATTTGCATTTTGTTCTCCCATAACCAGTTTTGCATAATCACATGGTCAAAACTATTCTCTAACCAATTACCCTGTTAATTTTTTGGGGCTAGGTGTTATACATTTACATACTCAAACTATTTTCCTTTTTTTTTGGGGAGTGAGATGTTTTCTTTTCATTTGCTTGTGTCATATATATGGATTTTGTCTGCACGACATTTGATCATTTTCTTTGTTTGTCAACAGCTACCGGTAGAGTGACAACAAAAGTGGATGTGTATGCTTATGGAGTGGTTTTGATGGAGCTGATTACTGGTAGAAAAGCCCTGGATGATAGTGTGCCAGATGAGAGGTCTCATCTGGTCACATGGTTCCGCCGGGTCCTAATAAACAAGGAGAACATACCGAAGGCCATTGATCAAACTCTTAACCCCGACGAAGAGACCATGGAGAGCATATACAAAGTAGCCGAGCTGGCAGGACATTGCACTGCTCGGGAGCCATACCAAAGACCAGATATGGGGCATGTAGTCAACATCTTAAGTCCTCTGGTAGAGCAGTGGAAACCATCTTCTCAAGAAGCAGAAGAGAGCAATGGCATTGACTTAGACATGAGCCTTCCTCAAGCTCTGCAAAGATGGCAAGCCAATGAAGGTACTTCCACAATGTTCAATGATATATCCTACTCCCAAACTCAATCAAGCATCCCCTCCAAACCTTCAGGGTTTGCAGACTCGTTTGATTCAATGGATTGCCGATGAGTACAGGGGAAAAAAAGAAAAGAAGAAAAACTCTAAAACTGGGGAGCAAGAGGGAAAGAAAAATGGGCAGGATCCTAGCTGTTTGATCCTGTGGATCACTGAAGAGTGTCCCACTTCTTGTTTTTGTTTTTGGTCTGTTATTGCTGTTGTTTGTTGTTTTCTCAATCTTTTGCTGTACTAAACCAGAAGATGTACAAGGTTGCTGTTGTTCCTATTGATTCTTTAAAGCTAACAAATTTATTTGTGATGGCCGAGGGGCTATCTCGGAAGAAAGGGTAAGGTTACAGATTTGTATGATATTTTTTTTTTAACAGTTGAAGAAAATGTTGGTTCTTTTTTGATTATAGATCTCAGATTGTGAGCAATTTATATGGAGGTTTATGAGTCTTAATGCATCTTCGTACATAAGTTGATAAAGCCATTCAGGAGCCTCAAATTTGATTGAGTTATGAAGAAGCCATTGCACGTACATTTGTATGGATGCAAACTAAGTATTAAAAAGACGACATTATAATTATAATTATTGCAAATCTTGATCTTGAGAAGGGTTGGAGTCAAGTCCATGGTCCAGAAAACAGTATCAGAAAAACTTAGGATACTTTAAATTAATCAGCAATATTTAATTGGTGTCTCGAACCATCGAAAGTGAAAGAAGAAGAAGAAGAAGAAGATTGAGATAGTTTATGCGTCGAGTTCGGTGGAGGAGCACGTAGGGGGGGTACTTGAAAAGTGGGACCTTTTTCTTTTGATGACTTTTGTAAAGCGGCACATGTTGTGGGACCCTTTTGTTCATTGGTTAGGTATATTTTTATTATTTTATTAGATTTCTCTTTCTTTTAAGTTTTTCCTCCACGGTTAGGTATACTATTAGATGATTTGATGCTTTAGATACGCAGCTAAGGGCCAGAAGGTAGACGTGAATTGGTGTGGAAATCAATTTTGGAAAATTTTATAGCATATGATGAAAATGACACTGCTTTTAGCCTTTTGTGGTGGAATATATAATCGCAAAGCCGTGCCGTAAGAAATCTGTGTGTGAGTTGTCACTTGTCACTACCAATTAAAATGCAAGTTGCAGCAGTTGAAATTCTTTTGTTTTCTGATGAGTTTGCACCAAGAAAACTGTAATTGCCAACCAGATGTGAGTAGTAGACGTACATATATAGCATTTTCAATGAGAAATACTAATACTAATAATTTGTTTATATATATATTTTATGATCGAATCATGTTTCTCAAAGGGTAGAGGGTTTTGGTGGATTGGAAAAGGTAGGATAGCTCACCAGTCACCAGCCTCACCCATTCAGAGGAGAGAGAGAGAGAGAGAGAGAGAGAGAGAGAGAGAGAGAGAGAGTTTATATTATACTTTTGGTTAAATCAATTAATAAGAAAGTTAGAAAGTCAAGGGAGTTGTATATATATATGCATGTTACGATTGTCGTATGTATGAGCCATTATATACGTGTTAGGATTAACCCGATGAGATATTTTTATGAAATGGACTCCTCAAAACTATATATTTTTAGTTTTGTCCATTCTTCAGAGAATTTTAACGGTCTATAATATACTTGTTATGCCATTATTTTAGGGAAAAATCATGCTTAGTTTATAAGTTTTTATTTTATTTGAATTTAATTATTGTGGTTCAAATTTCAAGAATAATGTCATTAAGTTTCGCCCCAAATTTCAAATACGTTCCTCTATCACTTTATTGACAAAGCTAATGGTTTGTTATATGCCACGTGTGTTTTGTTTGATATGTTGACATATATGTCAGCTCCCAATATCAATGGCGCATTAGAAAGTGACATGTCATCCATAAGAAAAAAAAAAAAAAAAACTCTAAATGCGTAAAACCAATCCATCTAACATCCTTTGGCACAAAAATGGACCACATAATTTGTGTCTCTTGCTTTCTCTTCTTCAATCTCTTCAGTTTATTATGAATTTGTTTATGGTATTAGAGATATTGGCAAACCCCATTCTTTGATACCTAATGGTCTTGTGGACTCCCTTTCTTTTCTTTTTTTCTTTTTTCGATGGTGCGTCATTCTTGGGCCTCTTCAACACTGTTCAATAATCCTTTTGCCTTGAATCCCTATCTTACGAGAATCCTATCAAGTTTTTGACCACATCAATCGAAAGCTCATTCGCCGATCAAAACAACCCCGCAAAAATCAAACAAATAGGAAGTCTCACCCGCCCACACTCGCCACTAGAAGCTTATGCTAGTCATGCCACGTGCCTCACGCATCTACACGCGTTGCCCCATCTTTTTCCTTCTAAATGACAAGTCGTTTAGGTTGTTCAATGTCAATTGGATTGAATACCTCTCTTTGTGAGGGTTCACATCTTATATAGAAAATAGAATGATAATTACAATGCTGAAAATCAGCGATTACATGATTCTAGGAAACCAAATAAGGCAAGAATAATTAACCTATAATTACAGAATATCTACAGCTGATATTAAGGCTAAATATATGTATCAAATATATGCTAGCTAACATTCCCCCTCAAATTGATGCTGGTCGATCAAGAAGCATTAATTTGCGCACAAGAAACTGATGACGCTGTCAGGTCATAACCTTTGTGAAGACATCAGTAATCTGAAGATTAGTAGAAACATGAGGAAGAGATATAACACGAGTGTCTACAGCTTCCCGAATAGAATGACAGTCTATTTCAATATGCTTGGTACGCTCATGATAAATAGGATTAGCAGCGATTTGAATGGCACTAGTATTATCAGCATGAAGAGGAGTGGAATTAGATTGAGGAAAACCAAGCTCAGCCAAAAGCTCACGAAGCTAGACAATCTCAGAACAAGCAGCAAACATCGCCCGATATTCAAATTCAGTAGAGGATTTAGAAACTCGAGCTTGTTTCTTACTTTTTCAAGAGATCAAAGAATCACCAAGAAACATGCACTAATTTGTGACGGACTGCCGAGTATCAGGACATCCGGCCCAATCTGCATCACTATAAGCAACAAGGTGAAGCGGAGAGCCAGCCGGAAAGAACAACCCACGACCAGGTGACCCTCGAAGATATCGAATAATACGGCGAACGGCAGTTAAATGAAGATGGCGTGGAGTTTGCATAAATTGGCTAACCTGCTGGACATCAAAGGAAATATCAGGCATAATAATAGTCAAATAGTTCAAACTCCCTACCAACTGTCAGAACATAGTGGGATCAGCAAGAAGATCACCCTCCTCGCTTCGATATCTCACATTGACCTCCACAGGTGTGTCCACCGAAGGCAAATCCTAAAGACCCGCGAGCCCAATCAAATCATGGGTATATTTGCGCTGATTCAAGAATATACCTGAAGAATCTGTGTGCACCTCCAAACCCAAAAAATACTTAAGAGGACCAAGATCTTTCATATGAAAAGAAGCCTGAATATTCTACTTGAGGTGGCCAATCAAAGTGGAATCAATGCCAGTAATGACAATATCATCCACATATACAAGTAAGAGAACAAGACCAGTCGGAGTCTTGCACAAAAACAAAGAGGAGTCATATTGGCTTTGAACAAAGGAGAAGCGAATCAAAGTAGACCTGAATTTTTCAAACTATGCCCTGGGAGCCTGTTTTAAACCATAGAGAGACCGCTTTAACTTATACACAGCGAAAGATGGTGAAGAAAATAAACCTGGAGGAGGACTCACCAAGAAAATAAACCTGTTTTAAACCATTGAAATCACCATGAAGAAAAGCATTTTTTACGTCCATTTGGTGAAATGGCTAGCCTTGAGAAGCGGCAATAGAAAGAATTGTACGCATTGTAGTCATCTTTGCCACTGGAGCAAACGTCTCCTCATAGTCCACCCCATATTCTTGCCCGTTCCCAAGTGCAACCAAGGGCGCCTTATACCTGTCCAGAGTCCCATCAGAACAGAGCTTAACTGAGAACACCCATTTACAAACAATAGCTTTAACAGTAGAGGGGCAAGGAACCACATCCCATGTATGATTGTCCTGGAAAGCCTGGAGTTCTTCATTCCATTCTTCAAAGAATTTTAACAATCTATAATATACTTGTTATGCCATTATTTTAGGGAAAAATCATGCTTAGTTTATAAGTTTTTATTTGATTTGGATTTAATTATTGTGTTTCAAATTTCAAGAATAATGTCATTAAGTTTCGCTCCAAGTTTCAAATACGTCCCTCTATCACTTTACTGTCAAAGCTAATGGTTTGTTATATGCCACGTGTATTTTGTTTGACACGTTGACATCCATGTCAACTCCCAATATCAATGACACATTAGAAAGTGACATGTCATCCATAAGGAAAAAAAAATGAAAACAAAAGAAAAAACTCTAAATGCATAAAACCAATCCATCTAACATCCTTTGGCACAAAAATGGACCACGTAATTTGCGTGTCTCTCCCTTTCTATTCTTCAATCTCTTCAGTTTATTATGAATTTGTTTATGGTATTAGAGATATTGGCAAACCCCATTCTTTGATCCCTAATGGTCTTTTGGACTCCAATTTTTGTTTTTGTTTTTGTGTTTTTGTGTTTTTTTGTTTTTTTCTCGATGGTGCGTCCTTCTTGGGCCTCTTCAACACTATTCAATAATCGTTTTGCCTTGAATCCCTATCTTCCGAGAATCCTATCAAGCTTTTGACCACATCAATCGAAAGCTCATTGGCCGATCAAAACAACCCCTCAAAAATCAAACAAATAGGAAGTCTCAAGCGCCCACACGCGCCACTAGAGGCTTATGCTAGTCATGCCACATGCCTCATGCATATACACGCGTTGCCCCGTCTTCATTGTTACTACTTTCATCATCTCATCAGCACTTAATCAACGGATCTGTAGGCCGAGCTTAGCTTGCTTTTGGGCTTTGAATCTTGCCGCACTAAATTAGTTTCAGTAAGAAAGGAAAAAAAAAAAATAATAAAATAAACCTGTTAGGCTGTTTTACTACGTGTTTTGTTTTTCTTTCCCTAATTAAGTAGATGTTTTATTTGTCTTTGTACGTGTTGCATTCCTACACCAGTTAGAGGGCAATGAAATCTACCGACCACAGTTTAAAAAAAAAAAAAAAAAGTATTAGGTAGAGTAGACCCACTATGAAATTGGTCGGCTGCAGACCTGATACGTGTTTTTATTTTATTTTTATTATTATCAATTTGACCTTTTCCATGTTTGGGTTTTGGAGGGAGCATAAAGGCCATAACCCACGTAGAAACTATATAGTTGGTCTTTAAGAAAGTTAAAATATTATCTGTCTCGAATAATATATAGTTTCGGCACATGCAAAACAAAAAGTTGCAGTACTAGTTTTTAAAAGGAGGTGAAGAAAGGAGATTCAGGTCCGTTTGGATTTGTAATTTAAAAAAGTGTGATTCTAAAAAAGTGATTTTTAAAAACACAGTTAAGCGTTTGGCAAAATCGCAGTTTAGCATTTAAAATCACAAATTATTCTTTAAAATTTTACATTTTCAAAAAAGCACCATCTTACCTGCGATTTGAAAAAGCAGATTTTTTACGTTTTCAAATCGCAATTTTTAAAAACGCAGTTCCCAAACAATTTATATTCTGCAATTTGATTTAAAATCACACTATTGTCTACGAAATCACAATCTCAAACGCACCTTCAGCTTGAAACAGCAAACAATATGAAAGTAGATATGCAGCCACTCATTAGGTGATGGTTGATCGACTACTCCCCTATGACGGGAGGTTGCCTCAACACCCCATTGTCCCTTATCTAGTGAGTGGCGGCCGTCAAAGTGGGATATGGTCGATCGTCCCTTACTCGAGGGAAAAAACCTCTCCTTAGAGTGGGGACTGAGGTTGATCGCTCTACAACATATGAGAGGTGCTTCTTCTTTTTCTACATTTTTTTTTTTTTTTTTTTTTGAATAAAACAATAATTTTATAATAAACTGAGTTCAATTATTCCACATGTCAGTGAGGGATTAGTTGTGCCATGAATCTAAATGTTCATTTAAAGGTTTTTTTATTATTATTAAATAGCTAGCTATCGGTAGGCTCATTTTGGATAGATAATTACCTCAGAATCTTTATGACAGATAGTTTACCTCAGAAGTACAGACAGGATTAATATTTGGATTTTAGCTTGTGCCAAATGCCAATGCTCCCTAGCTATGACATTTTTTTTCTTCTTTCGGCCCACATAAACTGGATCGGGCTGAAAGTTGACTACTGTGGACATGCTTGCAATCCATACTAGCAAATCTTGTTTAAACTCCGATCCAGACATGGGATCCATTGGTAAAATTGAGGCTAATCAGACCATGTTCAACCGAAGTAGTAGGCCTATTGTGACATGGAAGAACCTTTGGAATATATACACTGTATACACACACACACCAGAGCACCAAAATGTAAGACAACAGTCAGAATGCTCAAGTTCGAAACCCCAAGAGTTCGCTCAAGTGAGTGTCGCGCAAGTATTGAGCGAACTCTCATGTTCTCATCACTCTGAAAAGGTCGCTCGAGCGAGAGTCGCGCGAACTCTCGGGTCCTCATTCTAAAGAGCTTGTTTGAGCAAGAGTTGCGTGCATCCTCATTACTTTGAAGAGGTCGCTCGAACGGGAGTCGTGCGAGTGCCGTGTAAATTCTCGTATAATCGTATTCACTAAGTTATGAAGCAAACATTGAAGAATGTCAGCTCAAGTCACCTTACCACAAAAGAAACACCATCATCTCATCATCAAAGAAAAGAGAATCATGCATGCACACATAGAAAAATTCAATTATGTCATACAATACAAGATAATTAGTTAATTATAAAGAATTATCTTTCCATGTGTAGTGTGATATGATTTTCTCTAATTATGGAAACATATCCTCCACATCTTGGATGTATATATTCATGGGAGCGGCTCCCATCCTATTTGAAAACTTCTCATTAATTCCTTCCGGCTTTAAAATAAATGGCATTTTCTTTTTTGCTTCTGATAGTTAAATACATTTGATCAAAACAACTTGCTCCAGTTTTTTTTCTTTATTTAATTTTATATACTTATATACTTTTTTTTTAAAAAAAAATTATATATAATAGGTGACACATGTTATAATCTGATTGGTGTTGAAGTGACATTTGACAATTTTCATAACAAAAAAAAGTTAGGCGAAAGCTAGGTGTAGGGAGTCTAGGGACCTATTTTTTCTTCTCGTAACATTATTATTCCACATGAAACTTATTACAAATGGTGTAATTACATCGACTAATTTTGCATCTTTTTTCTTCTCTATTTTAAAACTGAAGGGAATGGGGGTGGGCCCCTCAAGGGGAGGGATCGGAAGAGTTTATGAAAACCATAAGAGTTACCAGTGATCTTGTTAGGTATCTAGTCATGTCAAAAGTAAAATAAGGCTTGTTGCTAATTCAAATTAAAAAATTTAATATATATATATATATATATATTAAAATAATGTTTGGTTTTCATCTTAATTTTAGTCATCTTCATACAACAAATGAACAAATCCACCAGTGTGTATATATATATATATATATACACAAATTCAATGATGAATTTATAAAATAAATTGATAAAAGATAGACAAGAGACAAATGCGTAACAATCTCTCAATATATAATTATCGATGAACAATAGAATGACATTAAAATTAAAATTATATCACACTAATTAATATGGTTTATTACAAGATCATTAATTAATTGCATGGCGGTAACTATATGTTATGGTTTTCACAAACTCTTCCCTCCCCTTGAGCAGTTGAGCATGCCGAGAGGATCGAATTAATTACTTCTTTGGAGTACAAATATTATAAGCCGTTGGCCTCTAGAATTTGACAAAGCAAGTATATATGCATGCGATTATATATATGAAATTAATTAAGTTGTTTAAAATTCAGGCCTCTCTTCTCTTTCATTACATAATTCATACGTAGCTTTTGACGTGCCCCAACGTCTCTATTTCCTCACTTTCTAACTACTTCCTCGAACTAGCATGCAAAAGAAGAATGATCGAGAAACAAATTGAATCCAATTAAGAGCCCCTCTTTCACATCATAATCTTTGCCTTTTCCTTTATATTTTTCCATAATTACTTCATCATTTGTGTCTGATCGATGCTTAATTTCCTTCGTTTTTTGGCTCACAGAATCTCGTTTCTAATTTTAACACACAAAGATCATCGAGACATATATACAAAATCTCAACACATTAATTGATCTACTTATTTTCTCTTATATACTCAATATGTCCACACCTTCCGCATTCCATCATCTCCCTTCCTGCTTTAAAAGCAAGCCAATCGTACCAGAAGAAAACCATCGATCCCTTTCCATCTGTACGAGACATGGGTCTTGTTGCTTTCTTTCTCTTCTGTCTTCTTGGTCTCTCAAGTAATTAAGTTAATTATATATTATTATTAAACCTCTTCCAAATTGAATATATGTATATATTATATACTAATATGATCACTTGCTTTAATTTGCATGACAGCCACAGGTGCAGAAATTTCGAGCAAGATAGGCATAAACTACGGCATGCTAGGAAACAACTTGCCGTCTCCAAATCAAACCATGCTATACATCCTTTCTATGAAAGTAGGCCGCGTGAAACTCTACGATGCCAACCCAGAAATGTTGAAACTTCTTTCAGGAACCAAGCTCCAGGTTTCTATTATGGTCCCAAACAACGAAATATCAAGCATTGCTTCCAGCCAGACCGCCGCCGATGAATGGGTCCGAAACAATGTCGTTCCTTACTTCCCCGACACCATGATCCGTTTCCTACTTGTTGGCAACGAGGTCCTCAGCTGCTCCTCAGACCAAGATCGGCAAATGTGGTTCGATCTTGTCCCGGCCATGCGCAAAATCAAAATCTCTCTCAAAGCCCAAAACATCTCAAACATCAAAGTTGGTACGCCGTTAGCCATGGACGTGATGCGATCAACTTTCCCACCATCAACCGGGATGTTTAGGTGGTTAAATGATCATATCACTTATTCTAAAAGTTTAAGTTAATTCATAGAAAATAATGAATTTAACTTTTTAATTTATATTCCAACACAGGTCTGATGTTTTGAACAGCGTGATAGTACCAATGCTACAATTCTTACACGAAACCAAATCGTATTTCTTCCTCGATGTGTACCCATACTTCCCGTGGGCAGCCAACCCTGGTCACATTAGCCTGGATTACGCATTACTTAGAGGAAATACTCGATACACCGACCCTGGAAATGGCTTAATCTACACAAATCTTCTTGACCAAATGCTTGACTCGGTGACCTTCGCCATGACCAAGCTTGGCTTTCCGGACATCCGGGTTTTGATATCGGAGACGGGCTGGCCAACTGCAGGAGATATCGAGCAACCGGGAGCAAATATACAAAATTCAGCCACCTACAACCGGAATCTCGTACACAAGATAACAACAAAACCACTCATTGGGACCCCGGCTAGGCCTGGCATCGTTATACCTACATTCTTATTCGCATTGTACAATGAGAACCAAAAGAGCGGTCCAGGAACAGAGCGAAACTGGGGCTTGTTGCGCTCGGACGGGACATCGGCTTACGATATCGACTTGACAGGTATTAAATCGCTACTTATGGCAAAAGAAAGCTGATACGTCATATCATAACCTATCTTAAAAGTTTAAGTAGATAAAAAAGAACAAATTTAATCATTTATAATTAATATTCTAACAACAGGGAAGCAGCCATTATCGGACTATGCACCGTTGCCCATAGCGAACAACAACGTGCCGTATAGGGGCAAGGTTTGGTGCGTGGTGGCTAAAGGGGCGAATTTATTGGAGCTAGGCACGGCGTTGGCGTTTGCATGCAGTGAAGGTAATGGCACGTGTGATGCGCTTGCGCTGGGGAGGGAGTGTCACCAACCAGTTTCAGTGTTTTGGCATGCCAATTATGCATTTAGCTCCTACTGGGCGAGGTTTCGGAGTCGGGGCGCGACTTGCTTCTTCAACGGACTTGCGCAGCAAACGACAAAGAATCCCAGTGAGTTTTCTCTACCATTATTAAATTAAGCAATGTTAGAACTTATTTTGGTGTTCTTTCCTGTGTCCATTTGAAAAGACATAGATGTAATAAAATTGAAATTAAAACAAACAAATATGATATTAAAGAGCCCAATAAAAGGTGCATATAAAAATAAGGATCAAATCACTAAAATTAAAGCATGAACCTCAAAGCTCATAATCTTAAATATGCATGTTTCATTGTACGCGCGTGATCGTTTCGCATTGCAGTCTGAATTAAACTCTCCCATATATATATATATGGTTTGCTTGATGAAATCATAACATATAATTGCTTTCTTTCTCTGGATTTTTATTTGCCTGTTTGGATTATGAATGGAGCAGGTCGTGGATCTTGCAAGTTCCCAAGTGTGACTCTTTGAAGATGATCCAGCTAGCTAGCTTCTTCCAAAAAGCATATAACACTTGAGATCCATGCATGCATGCATGGTTCACATACTTTAATAGTATTAGTTGTTTTGGGTCTCATTGATGCTGTGATGGTGTTGGGTCAGACAATGATCGATTCAGTTAGACTTAAAGAAGCGCCTGTGATTAAATTTCTTCGTCTAAGCCACTCATGTGAAGCACTCAGCAACCAAGTTTTGTTCGTAAATTGACATCAATTACCTTGAAAGAATGTTTATGGAAAGTGGATGCATGTTGTCAAAATCAACTTAGTGTTTTATTGATATTTCAAACTGGCCATCATGCCAATTTACTAAATGTATGCAGCACACATAAATAAAATTCCAATATTCAGCACATAAAATGCTAGCATGCAACACACTACAATCCACTACATATATGTATATTACATTAATGTTTGGTGTTTAAAAAACATTACAAATACACAACATATATAAAAGAAATCCATTAAACATTATAGTCTACGGAATTATAAATAACACCACAAAATTAATGCATTAATTATGCAACAAGTAGCAAGCAAATCAGGCACCAGTAACCAAAGCAGCACCGGCCTACAAGTACAAATTAATTTAAAGCAAAATATAATAAAAATTTACTTGTAAATAAAAAATTAATAATAATAACTAACCTTCGTTACAAACAAACTTTAGCCAATAAATGCTTCACTTCTTGAAGCTGAAGGTGAATGCTCATCTACAATAAAAATAACTTGAGTTAAATGAATAAATAAGTAATGAAAATTATGTTTCAATTAATTTATAAATATTTACCATGGTCATCAAAGTTTCCCACAAATTTTTTCTCCTTATCAAATGTTTTGTGCAAATCAAGGCGTCAATGATAATCTATTAATATACGGTCCCCAATATAATGCTAAAGGCAAACTGTAATTTTCTATAAATTGATCAATGATCGATGTAGGGAAATCTCTGTAATTTTTGAAAATGTAAATGATGTGATGGTTTTCACTCACTTGGGCATTGATGACATGTTCCGTCTCACCTACGCCACACATGCGAGCAATCTCAACCATCCATCTTCACATTCTCCTCGCACAGAGACTGCCATGTAAAATTAAGATGATGTCTCGGTCGCAAGAGCCAAGAGCTTTCTCCTGGCCTCAACCGATCGAGCTAATCAAAGTTTGAAAATCTTGGCAGCTCGGTCAATCTCAATCGATCGAGATTACCAAACCTCAAATCTCAACTTTCATTTTTCCGAGAAAATATCCACTTACGCGTGGCAGTGCCTACTCGTTTGATCAAGACCGTACCCATTCTCAGTCAATTGGAATATTTATACTGGTTTGAATTCTTTTTTAATTTGATCTAATACTCACAAGTCTTATCGTGCTCAATCTAATTTCACATATTTTATTCTATTGTTTTTATTTGTCCCTGGTACTGTTACAATATATATGTACAGAGAGAATGGAATGTATTATGCTACATCTATATATAACCGTGGTATAGATATGCTAATTAAGTGTGATAGATGAACTACATTTAAGATTCAATACTTTTAACACCTAATTACATAATTTACATTTATCTTAGTCTGATTAAGGTTGAAGTTTTCAAAAGAACTCCACCAGGAAGAACAAGATTAATTCCATTTTTCTAGGCCCTCAAAATTAGCAGGACAACTTTTCTTCGAAATGGATCTACATGGATGATGTATTGTGAAAGAGACATATATAGATTATTTCATATAAACACTCAAACACACAAGGAAAGGAATAAATTAGTCAGGTTCATTAAAAAAATAAAAAGGGTTAAATAGCCTATACACCCATATGCTTTATGACCTTTATTTTTTACCTCCCAGTTTTACTTTTTATCAAATTTGGTACTTGTGGTATATGAAAAGACGGAAATATACCTTCGTCCAAAACTAACGTCCAACCATGTCATCCTACAGGTGTCGGCGTGCATGCGCGACACCTGTCCCCGTGGTACACCTCAGTGGTAACGTGGCTATCAAATTTTTTTTTTTTTTTTTTTTTTATGATTATTTTAATGATTTCTTTTATATATATATATATATATATATATATATAATAAAAATAAAAATTTGGTTTATAATTTTTATTTTTCATGATGTGCCCCATGTAGTTTTAATAAGTACCAGAAATGGTACTTTATACACAAATAATATTTGGTATATTTGGTATGCTTGTTTTGAACCAAAAGTAACATGTTGACAATAATTGAACCTTTCATAAAAAATAAAAAAAAATAATAATAAAAAAAACAAAAAACAAAACACAATCAGTCTTGTGTAACAATTGGAAACATAAAATTATATGCGTGGCCAATTGATATAACCCAAAAAATGACCAAATGTTTGTTACTTAAACACAATTTTTTTTCTTCCAATATTTACCCCTGTGGTTTTATAAATTTCATGATGTGCCCCTTGTGGTTTGAATAAGTATCAGAAATAGTACCTTGAGCCACCCTCTTTGCCAAAACGGGGGTGGCAGCCACCTCAGTTTTTTTTTTTTTTTTTTTTTTTTTTTTTTTTTAATATATATATAAGAAATCATTAAAAAAAAAAAAAAAATGATAGCTACGTCAGTTCTGAGGTGTGCCACGGGGACAGGTGTGCCACGGGGACAGGTGTGAGGGGCAATATTTTATCATGTTTTTTTCCACTCCAGCAAATGAGGAAAAATAGCTACTATCGTTATAAAATGAACAGTGAAGAGGCTATACGGCCTATTCACTGTTCATTATATATCTAATAAAATATTGAAAAAAACAAAATAAATGTATTCTACTTTCTCCCCCCCCCCCCCCCACTTTTCATTGATTCTAGAAAAAATGCATTTTCAAACGGAATGGGGTGAGTTTGAGAGAGAGAGATTGAGAGGGAGAAAGCAAAGCGAGAGAGAGACGACGGAGCAAAAGAGTTGAGTGAGAGAGAGCGGAGCGAGAGAGAGTGAAGCAATAGAGCATCGAGTAGGTGTTGAGTATTTGGCGGTTGAAGGCGTTGCTACCCGGCCGAGACCACAGAGCTTCAAATTTTTCATAGAGCAGTAGTTGAGGAGAGACCACTGAGCATGTGAGTTTCATTCGTTTGATCTAGACCCATTTTCGGTCAATTGGAATTATAGTGGTTTGAATTCTTCTTTAAGTTTTTAACTAATTATACTTTTAGTCTCTTTTGATATAATACCCACAAGTCTTGTCGTGCTCAATCTAATTTCACCAAGAGGCATATGTGATTAAATATTTTATTCTATTGGTTTTATTTGTCCCTAGTGTTATAATATGTACAGTGAGAATTAATGTATTATGCTACATCTATAACCGCGGTATAGATATGCTAAGCGTGATAGATGAACTACATTTAAGGTTCAATACTTTTAACACCTAATTACATAATTTACATTTATCTTATGTCCTGTTTGTTTCGACATAAAATGATTTTTGTCGTAAAATATTTTTGACGAAATCATTTTTCAGAAAAAAATGATTTTCTCGAATATATTTTTCGACGTTTGGCTCGTACGAAAAAATCACCAATAGCGAAAAACGGAATCCAGCCATCGTCGCCGGATTTCGACAAACCAGATTGTGCGATAAGTTAATTAAATGACATTACACTATATACAATAAAATAAAAATTTGACAATAAAATAGTTCTTATTCGTGTTTCTTGAAGTGAAGAGGATCATATCACATGTATTTGATATCATACACATGAATTCATTAAATATGAACACAACGATAGGCTAATTCGATCAACCAACCAACACACTCCAGTGTTGGTGTTCGACCGGAAAGGCGGAAATGGTGAAAGGGCTACCATTTATTAATTTTCTCTCTCTCTATTTTCCTCTAGTTCATCGAGGCATTAAATTTTCATTATTTTAGCATTTATTTCGCGTGACAATTGGCATATTATGAACTGTTAGATGTAAAGCATGGCTAGGATTTAACAATTTGAGAATTTCAAATTTAGAAAAAATTTGAAGAGATCCTAATCCTGGAATTTATGAGTATGTATGCATTTAAAAAGTTGGTATATGTCGTTAAGAAGTTACTTCAATTTAAGAGTATGTGGGTTCGAATTTAAGAGCATGTAGGTTGTAATTTATGAGTCTGTATGCATTTAAGAAGTTGGTATACTTCATTAAGAAGTTGCTGAAATTTATAAGTTGGTGAATGTCATTAAGAAGTTACTGGAATTTATGAGTAGGTATGCATTTAAGAAGTTGGTGAGTGCCGTTATTGACCTTACTGAGCACCTATAGCAATTGCTTGGTTTAGGGTACGTTTGTAGTTGCTTTATTTTTCTTTCTGCATTGTTGTTTTTTGGTACTTTATTTTTTTAAATGATCATTTGCGTTATTTATTTGGTTGCTTTGGTTTTATAAGTTGTGTAATTTTGCTAGAATATTGAATTGGTGCAATGTAGCTCAAAGAATACGTGGAAATTCAATATTTTCTCTTTATTTGAGTGTTGGCAAAAATATAATAAAAAAAAAATAAAAAATAATATTTAAATGCAAGTAGAGAGTATAATAGAGAATCTGTTAAAGAGAATATAAAAAAAGCAGTAGCTAAAATAGAGAGATGTATTTTTTTCGATAGTTACTTTGTCTATTATTTCGAAATTGTATGCATAAATTCATTAAATATGAACAGAATGATAGGCTAATCCATTCAGATAACCAACACACTATAAGAGCATCCGCATCCGCATCCGATCCGATCCTTTAAACATTTTCTTTATTTTTTTAATTATGAAGAACCACACTTTAAAATCACCCTATATCCATTTTTGCATACCATTCGTATTAATTAAAGAAAATGCTACAATAATTATTCATATATGAATATTTTTATTTTATTAGTTTCTCTCTCAAAACTCTAGTTATCTCTTTCTTAAGCCTAAAAAGAAATAAGAAAAGAAAAATAAGAGAAAAAAGTAGTTACTTTTTCAAAATGAAAAATGAGATGTAGAATATTTTTTTTAAAAGTAGTTTTCAAAATAGGAAAAAAAAAAAAAAAAAGTTTTAGAGGATCCTATTGTCCGTGCATTGTGGACGTTATACAAGCCTGATCAGGATTCCTACGATTACAAAAAAGTTGTGAAATCTCAAGTTACGGAATTTATGCCGTTTCTTCGCTTCGAAATGTTTAAAAAATGTCATCTATTAAAAAGATGACATGCTATAGTTAAAAATTGAGTATATTTTTTTATCATGTTCTTACTCTATATATTATAAAAAAAACTTTGAGCAAAACCTGTCTCCTGATTTTTTGAAGAACAAGCACTTTTACAAAAGCAAAGAAGATTTTGTTTGTGAGGAAATTTTTTTATAGCTGCTTTGATAACACGCCACAATTTGAATAGGTGTAATTTTTCAAGTATTTTGATATAAAAAAATAGCTTAAATTTCATAATTTCAAAATCTATAATTTTATTATTATTATTATTATTTATAATTGCAGTAATAATGGACATCGAGATTGGGTTTTCTAGAGAGAAAAAGAGTATCCATTTTGAATCATCCCGTTGGTGTTTACCTCCTAGTCCTTTTAGAGCTATGGAGTATTTTTGTCCCTCCCTGGTAAGAACCAGTGGAGGTTAGGTCTCTTCAGTCATTAGGGTTGTGGAGTTTTGTTCTCCCTAGTAGATCCGATGGTGGTTGATCTTCCCCTAGTCTTTTCAGAGCTGTGGTGGTTTTGTGTTTTCTTGTTTTTTTCTTTGCTTTTGTTTAGGCAGAAAGACTCTCTTCAAGATGTCCGATGGTGGAGAGCTGTTCTGGTTCCTGTCGTCGGCGGGGTGCATGGCCAAACTTTCATCTACTTTTCTATTTTTTGAAGCCAAATCTATGCATTTTCGTTGACTTCTAAGAGACATGCACCCTTCAGTCATGATCACCGTCATCCTCTGGTCCTGTCGTTGAAAGCTATGGTCTTGAGCGTCACTAGTGACTGGCGAGTGGTCGTCACGTGCCAAAGAGTCTTCTTTTCTTAGGTGCGCATGATGGCCACGCTCCACCTTTTCTAACCGTGCAAGGTGGTGTCTGGGGATTATAGAGTCTGATCTGCTGCAATGTGATTCTGGGATAACGCGTGTTCTACACCCGCCGTTTTTTAGCGAAGACAGGCTTAAGTTGGGTTTTTCTATTTATTTATTATGTATTCTCCTTGTTTCTCTTGTTATTGTTTACCTTTGCATTGCCCAAATTTTTCTAGAATATCTGTTGGCTTAGCTAAAAAAAGAAAAAGAAAAGTAAGAATGGACATCGGACTCTAGTCTCTATCCTATGAATTGTCAACGCAGGACGGAAAAATCAATGACAATGGTGAAAGTGACGGGGCAATAGTTAAACGGCTTAGAAGCTTTGTAGGTTCTTAGAAAATAACAAAAAATTTCCACACGCAAATCACCCCCACACACAACAACGAGGTGTTGATTTTGTCGGGTGCTCTCCTTCTCTGTATTTTTCCTTCACTTCCCATCTTCTCTTTTTCTTAATTGTCTCACTGGACTTTTACCCCATTTAACACTCTACAAACTCTCTCTCTCTCTCTCTCTCTCTCTCTCTCCATGACCATGTTTGGAGATCGTATGAACCCTCTTTACACTGTTTCATCTACGTTTGGTTCTTCTTCTGCTAACCAAATGACAACGAGTCCTTTAACCTCCAACCTCTTCTGCTACAAGTTCGCCAGGACCAAAATCGTCCAGAGGAAATGTAAAAAATGGGATGGAGGCCGAGGCCGATTCTCTCTCAACCGTCATCTCCGAACCTTTTGCCAATCCAAGGTAGTTCTTGAACACCCCTCTATGGAATCCAAGGCATTCTTGTTATAAATTTTTTTGTTTTTGGTTGATGGGTTTTATTAATGCTGGTATATATTTGCTTTTCCTTACTAGTTGAATTTTGAGAGACCACTTATGGACTCATCTGACCAGGGTAGATCAGATAAGTCTGATAAGTAGTCCATCACAATCATCTATCCAATTGCTCAAAATCTCTCAAATTTGGACAAATAATTTGAGAGGATCCGAATTTATATATATTTGCTTTTCCTTGGTTGTTGGTTATGTAGAAATATATTATGGGACTAATATGAAAGAGAGAAGAGAGCGTAAGCGGGTCACTATTTATAGAGTAAGTGAGTAACCCCCTACTTTTCATTTCTCATCCATTTTTTTCTTAAAAGAATTAACCATTGAATATGTTTTTCTACATGTGAGTCCTAATGGTTAGTTTTATAAAAAATGAGTGGAAATGGATGAGAGGCGGACATGAGATGGAGAAATAACATAGAGAGGCTATGAGTGACGAACAAGTAAACTTAGACTAAAAGGAAGTAAATAAACGCCAGAAGGAAGCATAATATTGAAAATATTCTATCGGTTCATTAATGTTTTCCAATTAAAGTAAAGCTTTTTCCCAAGGAAATGAGGATTTTAATCCGAGCTGAAGTCAAAATCCCTGCACCTTATTCTTCCCTCATAACTAAAAGTTCTAATTTGTATATGTCAGCTATGAATACACTTGCATGTTGATAGCACCATCAAATGGTAGTACTTGTACTTGCTATTTTCAGAAAAGAAAAGCTTGCTAATACGTTTGCGTTATTTTTTCTTTGCAAATTATCAAGACAGTGTTGGATTGGATTTTCTCACCTTATATGTGCCTACATGATTAGCTGGGTCCATTTGCCTGGTTTATACTTGTTAAAGTATTGATTAAGTGATTAAATTTACATATTCTTATCAGCTTAAGTTTTTAGGATAAGTGGTAATTTAACATGGTATCAGAGCAGAGGTCCTGCGTTCGAACCCTGTTTCTTTCATTTATCCTCATTTCAATTTAATATTACACTTGTTGGGCCCCACCTATTGAAAGAGAGTTTGAGCCCACATGTGAGGGGGAGTGTTAAAGTATTGATTAAGTGATTAAATTTATCTTTTCCTATTAACTTGAACTTTTAGGATAAGTGGTGATTTAACAATACTTTATATGCATGCTCGATGAATATCTCCAACTA
This sequence comes from Alnus rubra, assembly GCA_028654335.1. Classification (NCBI taxonomy): domain Eukaryota; kingdom Viridiplantae; phylum Streptophyta; class Magnoliopsida; order Fagales; family Betulaceae; genus Alnus; species Alnus rubra. The sequence goes on from JAJPGS010000243.1 coordinate 52,314, forward strand.
AAACTTTGCCAGTGCCACTGGCAGGCTCAACAATTCAGCAAGCACATTGACATAGGGCCTAATTTGTGAACATAAATCATAATGCCTTATTTGATGATTGATTATTTCTATTAATCATGGCCATGCCGGTCTGATAGCAATCTTCTTATGGATATATTTTGTGGAAAAATATGTTATTGCTTCTTGTAAGATTGAAAAAGCATAGAATGATTAACCTTGGTAGATGTGTAACTTGAATCTAATTTCGTAATATACACTGAGGAAGCATTGCTAGGGAGACTTAACAATTATTTTGTGTCAAAAACCTTCTGTTAAAGACAGAGGAAATGCAGATAAGAAGGTACTCTCCTTTCCTGGAAAGTTCATTACTGTCATGTAATGATGCCTTGGCCTCTGATGAGTGGAAAGCAGTTCCTGACATATGGAGGTCTTCAGCAGATAAATATGGTGATCGGGTAGCAGTGGTGGATCCATACCACTCTCCACCTTCACAAATGACTTATAAACAGGTCAAATCTTTTATTATTTATTTTTATTTTATGAATTTGCAACTTACACATGCATGCATTTGATAGGTATTGAATCCACGGCCACACGCTCCACTTGGAGAAGTGTTATTTGAGCTAGAGCTCATTAGCAAACATGCCATTTTTCTTTTCTATATTTAATTCCGTACTTTTTTTCTTCTTCTATTAGATGTATTTTATTGTCTATAAATCTGAGAGGTGTCTGAAGAATCTATAGTGGCCCCAAAAGCTGAAATAATACAAGAACTATACATTTTATTTTTTGGTTTTGTTGTTGCTGCGCATGTCTCCCATCTGTAACTGTTTGATTTCATGGTTTTTGAATAACTTATAATCTTTGGAGACAAACATGATTCTTTTGTGCTTCGACATGGGTACAAGAAGAGATCACACTCAGCCGACATTTAAATTCTAGATGCAGGACAAAGCAAAAAAATTTGCTCTATGACAAATACCCATTCTTTCTTTCCTGTGTTTTAGCATGTGGAATTTAGTTGATTAAAACCATGAAAAGAACTCCTTTATTGGATGATTGCCATAGTTTGAACTCTTTGCCATTTCTTTAGGTGAATCTAATCATCATAATTTCCCAAAGGCCAGGTGACACTAACCTCTACCCTGGCATAATTCCAAGCACCTCGCCTCTTGATTCTGAAATTAAACTGCACTCTGCTCCCATGTTTGTTCTTACAAACGTGTTCCCCCTCTATTGGTCAGTTGTCATGGACAAAAATAGGATCTTGTTGATGTTCTAACTATAGTAATGAGTGGACTCCAGAATTGGTGAAGCTGCCTAAACAGCCTTCCTTACAGCCCTTTAGGTTGTTGGATATGCAAATTCTATGGTTAGGTATGACTAGGATAATAATTGTGTTCAGTATTGAGAATCATGAACAATATGATTTAAGTTATTACCATTTAAACAATAGGTGATGTAGGAAAGATTCAGGTACTCTGTCTAGAAGTCCTTAGAGCATCTCCAGCAACAAGAGCTATTCTAGCTACTCAAAAGGCCTTTTCTATTTTGCGCCCTCATTTTTCAATAAAATCTACAACAGGTTATCTATTCCACTCTACTTTCTTCAAATAATATTTTTCAATGTTTTTTAACCCTACCGTTTTCTTCCCCTCTCTTGTCGCTTTCCCTCTCCAGACCAATAGATTAGACACACCAGATGTCATCTGCTTTTTCCTCCCCACCTTCCTTCTTTCCAATCCACCCCTTCCTTTCTATTAAAATCTCATTTCCCCAAATTCCAATTCCAAATTCCTTAGATCCATTGGCAACCATGTCATCCCCACCCATACTTCTAATCTCAAACTCCGAATCCCATTTGCAATCCCAATCGCAAGCCCCAATTGCCACCTTTGCCTTCTGTGCCTTCATAAACCACATCTCCAACTTGGTCCGCCACAGCCTTGCCCAACGCTATCGTGGAGGTGTTGGTGTTGGCGGTGGTGGGGGTTTGTTGTTCAATTTGCAAGTGGGGGTTGTTTGCCAATTTGATTTCTTTCCGTTTGTCCTTAATTTTTAATTCCTTCTAGTGTTTACAATAAATTGAAGGTATGGCCATCTGATGCAGTCAAATAACAAAAAAAGGAACAAAAGAAAAGGATATGAGCTACTTCGAGAGAGCCGTGATCTCCAATGGCTACTTCGAGGGAGCCGTGACCTCCAAGATACCAACAAAGGTTCTAGGTTTTCATAATATTCAGCATGATATTCTATTGATTAGGGTTACAATTATATAGAAGACGGCTAGGTCATAAGACATAACCATTAGGTCTAGCTGTCATTACATCATGCAGGAAAATAACTAGGAATGAAATAAACTAATGGAAAATACATTCCTTATTAGCTAAAACACTTAGGGAAATAATATATGGAAATTATACTCCTTATTCTCTGCCGACTTGGGCTTTAGGATTGCCATGTGTGCTGCCACATAAGCCTTGAAAATTTGAACGTATCATTCCTCTCCCGTAACATCTTCCTTGTCCGCAAGGAAGAATTCTGGAAATTGAGCCTTGATCATGTCTTCCTCGAGTGATATCACGCCCAAATGAGATGGATCTCCAAGCATCGTCTTCGCAAACAAGTAACCAGCAATCGACCAGGTTTGGAATTTATGGGTCTGCTTCCCAATGTCTCGACCTTAGCTTTCCATCATAATATTCAGGCCAGTTGTCTTTTAGCAACCTGGTTTCAGCAAGTTCAATGGCACGTCTTGGAACCTAGGGCCGTTCGGCCTTGATACATACGGCAATGAGGGGCCCTAACAACACAATTTTGAACCCCGATCTAGTGATCAAATCCCAAATACAAGGATCTATATTTTTTTTCTTTCTCTTCCAGAACCAAGCAAAAATCACGCCCTGCTCTTCCAACCTTTGCTCCATCCCTTCTCCCTTCTCCTTCACCTTCTGTTTCAGCACTCCCTTGATATTTTCATCCCCTTCTTGATAGAGAGACAGGGACTCTCTTGGCCTGCTGGACCCATTCTTCAGCTTTGGTTTTGGCTCAAGCTGGTTGCTAGGTAGGACCCTACTGTTGACGCCAAACTGCACTGGACTAGCTGCTACAAGAATTCCAATTCCAGCAACTCCTCCCCCGACAACACGACCATCAAGGCTTGAAATACCCCCAGAAAAATCAGGCTGCATCGTGATGTCCTTGCCAGCCTTGACATTGATTATATGGGGCATAAAATTCGTACGAACAGAACCTGAGTTGAACTCTTCCATTATGGGCAAGGATTGGCTTGCCGGAGAGGTGCGTGGTGGAGAAAAGCTTTCAATTCATTTTTATCTTTTTAAATACTTAATATGTTCTCATTACAAAGTTAAAAATAATATTATGAAAATAATAAATAATGAAGTTATACGAGGGGAGCTGAGTTTATACGAGTTTGGCTCGTTTAATAAACGAGTCTAAATTTTTGTTCAAGGTTTGCTTGTTTAATAAACGAACCAAACCTATGTTGAGCTTATCCAAGTGCGAGCGTTTCTGTTCATTTACAACCCTTTAAATCCACGTCCACTTGGAGTCTCATTAATTAAAGTGTGTGAGGTATAAAAACCTAGGATTTGATCATCAAATTGAAGGTCCTTGGCTTGCAAGATTTTATTTCAATTTTATGGCTAAAATCCTTCTGTAAACTTGGAAAATAATTTGAAGAAATATAGATCAACACACACACGCGCACACAAGGGGGAAAGAAATGAAGTACTTTCTAGCAAAAAGAAATCGGTGGTGGTGGAACTCTGGAAAGTATGCCATTCAACTCTTTAAGAGGCCTCATGTTTTTTCAAAAAAATTTAAATCCAAGAAAAAATTCATTAACTACTCTTATTTTCTGTAATTTTCCTCTGGAAGCATTTAAGGCATTGAAACCTTCATATTTCCCTTGTTCTATCACTTTGAGCTTTAGACCTATTTACAAAAATGTAAAAGAAGACAAACAGGTAGCCACAGGAAACAGAGAAAGGCGAAAGCTTTAGGAAAAGTGTTAAAATGATCAGACCAATAGATAAATAAACTCTTTTAATTAATTGTTTTATTTTTTCTTGTTATCAATTCTACTTTTCTACTCATATAGGTTTGTGGTAGCATTTTATGTTTCCAATGGATACCTATCTTTTCAAAGTTCATAAGTAAACAAGTTGCTATTTTGGGTTTTTATCGTTTGAATATTCTTCTGTCTCTTAAAAATTGCAGCTGGAGCAAGAAATTTTAAACTTCTCTGAGGGCCTAAGAGTTATTGGACTTAAGCCAGATGAAAAGCTAGCACTTTTTGCTGATAATTCATGTCGGTGGCTTGTTGCAGATCAAGGTATGCAGCAGTTTATGTTACCTTTAACTTCATTGCCTAAGTACTATGCAGTGCCTCCATTTTAAAGAAGAAGCAATAAAGTGTGTGACACCTCTTAGTATTGTTCTTCCTAATTTATCGCTATTCTTTTATTAGATGATGGGAAGTAGAGAAGGGCAATATTTATTTTGAAGTAGGGTGGATATTGGAAAGTCAAAAAATGAATGCTTTAATTGGCACTTTTTTTGGTACGTGAGAAGAAGGAAAGTAAGACACTCATTTATGTGCTCATTTGTTTGGAAATTTTTTGTCGAGCTCAAGCTGAGCTTGAACCCAAATAAAAATTATCGAGTTGAGTTTGAACAAGGAGGCTTAGACTCGAATTGAGCTCGAGCCGAGCCGAGCTTGAGCTCCTATAATTCTTTGCTGAGCTGGGTTTGAACAGGCCAAGCTCGGCTCGATTAGAACCCTAGCTGAAAGTAATATGTTGAAAATTTTGTATTCTGTGTGTGTGTCTGTATCTATACAGTAGCTTTAGAATATTATAAATTTGTCAAATAAAATCATAGAATATTATAAATTTGTCAAACAAAAATTAAAATAAAAGGCTCAATTGCAAATTTACGGTAGTTATGTTTTCCACTGGTGGCTGAATTTCTGGGATTTCAAACTTACTTTTGTGCTTTATTTTAGTCTAGGTATAATGGCCACTGGAGCAATCAATGTGGTAAGGGGTTCAAGGTCATCAGTTGAAGAGTTATTGCACATATACAATCACTCTGAAAGGTTCGGTAAAAGGTTTCATTTCAGGCGTTGTTCTGCTTATACCAACTCAGCTTGTCATTGTCATCTTAATATATATACATGATCTGTTTGTCTATATGGATTGATTATATTTGATATAAAGTGGTATTTTTGTTTGCAATTCATTCCCTGGCTTGATTTTTAAAATTTTAACATCTACTTCTGAGTATTAATTTTCTGTTTGTTGCAAGTTTGAGTCCCTCCTTTTTTCTGTTTTACTGCTTTATGAGCATAGCAGATATATAAAGTCTCTGCTGAGATCTTCAACAGTATCACTATCTTAATTAAACATGCTGACAAATTATTTGCTTCTGTCAGGCAAGTAGTTATGCTGTTCTATCCGATGTAAGAATAATAGTTTGTAGAAACTTTGCTTTGGTGGAGTGATGATTTCCCATTTTTATTTCATTTCCATTCGCATTATATTGTTAACATCAGAGAGGACATTGATGCATAGTGTATGGGGTGATTTCGGGATAAAGATATCTCAAAAGTGGTGTTGAGATAATTAGAAACCAATGGAGTTTTATGCACGCATACAAATTATGTGCTATAACTTGTTCTTGAGAGTTTGATTAGTTAGGTTCCATGTATTCATTCTTAATGGCTCTACATTGTTGATTCGATTTTTGTTTTTATTACTGCAGTGTTGCACTTGCTGTGGACAGTCCTGAAATGTTCAATCGAATGGCCGAAACATTTATTTCCAAGGCTCCTATGAGATTTGTTATTCTACTTTGGGGGGAGAAGTCATCCCTGGCTTGTGATGGAATAGAGGGGATGCCTGTTTTTAATTATAAGGAAATTGTAGATTTGGGACAAGAGAGTCGCAAGTCTCTGTTTGATTCTCATGATGCTAGTAAGTCAATCAGATGAGTTTGAACAAAATTGACATATGTGTTGTACTTGAGGACACTTCTTACTGCCATTACATGTATTGTTGGTCTCAAAGTTCATATGAAAACCTCTGTGGATATTCTCTTGTGACTAGGTTTCCCAAAGGATGAATTGAACAAATAAATCTTAGGATGTGCTAACCAAATGGAAGTTCTAATTTCGATAAATGAACTAGAAGAGTTTATCATCACATTAATGGAAAAGTTCTCCAAGAATGTAGAAAAAATTGATTAGTAAAAAGAAAGAAGTTAAAAAAAATTCTGGTGGTTCTAAATTTTCCATAATTTTCTTGTAGTATTTATATCAATCGTCCATTTGTATAGAATTACTTCAAAGGGTTTCCAGCTCTGAAATGAACTATTCTGGTTGCAGGACGACACCAAATGGATGAAGCCATCAGCTCTGATGATGTTGCTACACTTGTATACACAAGTGGAACCACTGGCAATCCGAAAGGCGTTTTGCTTACACATCGGAATCTGCTACACCAGGTTTTACAGCTTACTTTTGGCTCATTCTTTTCTGGTAGGATTACTTTGGCAAGTGCTATATGAACAATAGGTTTAACTTCATTTACTGAAGTGTTATTTTCTTATATATGTAATTCACTGTGATATTAGTGATATAATATAAATGTGGTAAACAATTTTGCTTAATTGAGCTACAATAACATCATCAGCATTGTGGAATCATCATCGTCTCTGTTATTACTATTCTAATTTGATCCGTTGGGTTGGCTGTTGCTATAGTAGAAGCCTTCAAGGCCAATTGCTTGGACCCTGATTGATATTCTTTTTGGGGTCCTGTACAGGTATGCATGAAAACTTTTTTTTTTGATAAGTAATTGCAATTTTATTAGAAGACAGCGTAAGGCGCCCCTAGTACACACGGAGTATACAAGAAGCAACAGCCTCACAACCGACCCGATAAGGAACAACCCACAAAACAACCCAACCCTAAGCCCCTAAAGCTCACAATCTTCAATCATATCCCATCGCCTATGTTCCTCATCAAGGGCAGAGAGGAAAGCCATAGTTCTATCCCCCTTTTCCCCGAAATACGAAGAGCATGCCATAGACAACTCCAAATGAGATAGCTTTGGCTTCCTCCCTTTACATAAAGGCTTGGAGGTGGGTTCTTCCAGGGAGGAGGAAGGAAGAATCCTCCCTTCCGTCGAGCCCATCTCAATGGAAACTTGTGAACCCACAGCAGAATTCTCAGTCCCACGACCCGCCTATGAGGAAGCCAAAGAAGAAACCGGAAGAGGAAAATGAGAAGATTCGGTGACAAGATCGGGATCCGGAACCGAAACCAAATTTGATAACTCCGAACCCATATCCGATCCCTGACAAATCCTCCCACCAGCTTTCCTACGCCTAGAGGGATAGTTCGCGTCGCCATAGTTGATGGAACTCTGCAAATTGAGAAGTTCTCTTTTTCCTTTATACTTCTGGCGCGCAAAAACCTGGAACTCCTCTTCCATGGCTTCCCGAACAGCCAAAGCCCCCTCCCCAAAATCCCCATCCATCGCCCAATCTAAGGGCAAACCATCCCAGTAGTCATCTTCCTCCTCCTCCCACACCACAATCTCATCGTTATGATCGCCCTTGTTGACCTCCTGAAGCTCCACGGAAGGGACAGGAATCGGGGGTAGGTTGAGAAACCCCTTTCTAAAAAAGCCCTGATTCACTTGCGTCACTGACTTCTTCGTAGCACAAGGCTTTGTCGCCTTCTCAGCTGGCGGCTCTGCACCAGAAACACTCTTGTCAACGTATCCAACTGACATCTTAATGGCTTCCAAAGAATCTGAAATTAGCTCATCAGTCCATTTTACAGAGTGCTTTTCCCTCAATTTTTTCGCCCTCCTGTAATAACACTAAAAAGGCAAAGAAACCGCCATAGGGAGGGGAGAACGCAGCTTCTCACCTAAAATATCTGCTCCAGCAATAGACGGTGTAACCGGAAGAGATTTAGGAATCTGAAGCTTTCCCAAAGGAGTGAAATTAAAAGAAACAGTAGTAGCCGCCGGAAAACCCAGATCCGGCGCCGGAGAAGGGGGGAAACCGAACAGGTGGGAGGCTGGATTCCAGCTAGAAACCGCCGGAATTACCTGAGACCTGCTCGACTCACCCCCTGAAGGAGACTCCGTTCCAGAAATAAACCCATCATCAGCCACCGACGGTGGCTCCGGCCTAGGGGAAACCCCAACAAAACCCGTAGAACCTGGACTCGCTCCCTTTTTTGCTCCCAACGCTGTATCCTCTGAACCCCCTTTTGGAATCCGATTTAGAACCAACCCAGAGGACACCTCCGTTGTCGTCACCGGCGATGTTGGCGGCGGACCGGAAACATTAGGTTTCCGCATGAAACGAGCCACGCGACAACCTAATAATTTTCGAAAAAGCCCCGACCCGGCATACCGAGTCAGGACTCTCCTCACAGCCCGGCCCAAAACCAAACAAAAACCGGGACCCAACTTACGCCACGTCCGCGTTCTCACCTTTTCAAATTTCAAACCCTTACCCTGCGGACTTCCAAGCTGGTCTTTGACCAACAGATCAAGCGTGTTCTGCTCCAGAGAAAAGCAATCCACCGCCGATCTCGGATCAGCCTCTGTATGCTGCACCGCCGGAAGGAGATCAATCTCACATGGAGTCGCCAACGAAATCCTTAACCAGGACCGACCATCACCCGCTATGGGCATCGTCTCAGCAACGGTGGTCGGGTCCGACCTCAAAATCTCTGCAAAGGAGGTCCCCATCCACTTTGGAGCCAAGCCCAGAGACGGCCGATCATCCTCCACTAACTTCTTCTCCGATGTAGAAGAGGAGCCGAGCTCGCCACCCGACGAGGCTGAGAAAAAAACAACAACCTTTCTCAGCTCGTCGGAAAATTTAAGCCATCCCCACCCTCTACGTCCCTCGGGGATAACAATGTACCCCTTCCGACCACCCAATCCGAACGTTGACACCTCTAAAAAGCGCCCAGCTTTATTCCCCCCTCTCCGAGCAATTAGGACCTTCGAACCTTCTCTGAACGATTTAACAAGCTCCTGCTCTGCCGGGAGACCCAACAACTCTTCCATCATCGACGCAAGCCATTCGGAGCTCTGCGCATTCAACAAAATCACACCCAGGAAATTTTTCCTCTTCTCCTCCACCCTCAACTTCGATGCCCCACCCACCACCGAGAAAGTGAAGGACTTTGACTCCACTAAGAAATTCTTCTCCATCTACAACACATAGGTCATTTGATTTGCCTGGTGGAGTGTTGTACTACTAATTATCTTCTCTTCCAAAGGTTGTAAACCGGTGAATAGTATGGATTAAGCCTATTAAACAATTAGGTGGATTCAACTTTGAAGCTTCATGGAAGTTAAAAGAGTGGATTAGATTTATTGCCTGTTATTTTTTTTTTATTATGGATTTATAATTGGATTGCATTGTTCGTGCTTACTTCTATCAGATAGTACTATCAAATTTACTCTTCAGTTTGCTTCCATCAGGTTTTGGCAAGCTATAGTGTTGAAATTGGTTTGCTTCCAGCTCCTTCTATATGTTGTGTTGAACCTTCCCCACTTTCATCTTGTTACCACTAAAGGCAATAGTTGACTTGGTAATTAGCATATCATTGACGCTATTTCTTTTGTCAATTGTTTTCCAGATAAAAAACTTGTGGGACATTGTACCTGCTGAAGTTGGTGATAGATTTTTAAGCATGCTTCCACCTTGGCATGCATATGAACGAGCTTGTGAGTATTTTATATTCACATGTGGAATTGAACAAGTATACACGACTGTGAGAAACTTGAAGGTATTCTTCTTCAGGTCATATTTTTATGCATGTTTATATATAGAAAGCTTTTGTTACTCATGTTTTTGAAGAATTTGAAGAATTATTGTTCTTTAATTTTCAAGATGTCATCACTTATCCCAAAAGCTTAAGCTAATAGGAAATAGTAGACTTGATCATTTAAATAAATATTCTAACATTCTCCCTCATGTGTGAGCGCAAATTCACCCTCAACAAGTAAGACCCAACACATGGAATATTTTAACTGAAATGGGGGATAAATGATTGAGACAAGGTTCAAACTCAGGATCTTTGCTCTAATACCATGTTAAATCATTATTTATCCCAAAAGTTTCAGCTGACAGATAAAGGTAGACTGAATCATTTAAATTAATATTCAAACACGATATTATTCCTGCCTCAGTTGCAAAAAGAGGACACATTTTACTTTATCCATTTAAAAATTTGGTTTTAAGTTTATATGTTGCATTGCAACATATTTTATTTATTTGTTTGTTTTCTGGTAGGATGATTTGCAACATTATCAACCACAGTATTTGATTTCTGTTCCATTAGTATATGAGACGCTCTACAGGTATGTCCTTTTCTTGGGAGTTATTTTGATTCTAGTGCATGTTCACAATATTGTACTTTGTATTCATCAAGTTCAGGGACTAGAATCATTTCTCCAATGTAATACACGATTGCAGAATACTAGCCTTGTTTTTGATATCTACTCTAATGTGCAGTTCCCTAATATTTTTTAAAGAATGGAATCATGAATACCCTGCTTGGCTTTCTTGTACTATCTAGCCTTTTCTTGGGTAAACAATTTGCTTCTTAGAGCATTCCTTTTGTTCATTGATTCTTTTTGCAGTGGGATCCAAAAGCAAATTTCTACTAGCTCCCCTCTGCGTAAGCTTATTGCATTTATGTTTATAAGGGTCAGCTTGACATACATGGAATTGAAGAGGATTTATGAGGTTTGTTCATTTTGTATTATGCTTATGAGCCATTAAAATTGTCTTTCAATTTCTATGCTTGTGAGGTTTCTGCATTCTTTCAAAAGTGATAGTTGCTCTATTTGGTATCACTGTAAGGTAGCCACATTTGGTTTTAATACAATGTGTGTGAGCAATAGATGCTGGTCTCCTGACCAATGGTGGTCGCTATTTTACGGGTTCACAGCTCCTAGTATGAAGCTGAGCGCAAAAACTAAATAGTTAATGATTGAATTTGTTGCAGATCTGTGGCTGCAACCTGCTTATGTAATCTCAATTTAGAAACTTAATGACTCTTCCTTTTATAATGATTTTGTTAATGTATCATTCTTTAGTACACTACCCTAACTGAAAAACCACTCACTGCTCCTTGGTTTCCTACACCATGGTAGTGGCACTATATAAGGTTCTCTTCTCTCGATGTGAACTTTTATGAAATACATTAGTAGCCTGATGTGATTGGTGGGTTTGGATCCTTTTTGTTACATGTTTGTGGTTCATAGACCAATTGTGCCTTGTTGATACAAAATTCCAGCAATTAATAAACGTGTTTTGGGGAGCCATCATACCAAAAGTTAAATTTGTTAGGAAGTGGGGCCAATATAACATCCCTTCCCCCCTTCCCCCCTTCCTGGCACCTCGACAGCATGCAGACCTGCACAGTGGAACTAAACAAGAGTGAAGGCTTTGCATGAACCAAGCCTCATAGGTCTGCCTCTGATACCATGAACAACCATCACTCCCTAAATCTTAAGCTGTTAATGCTTTGTTGGCATCAATTTATTTGGCAGTCAATAAAACCAACCATACAGTCTAATAAAAGTGGTTGCAAACTATTAGTTGATGGGTGCCATGCTGTAGATAAAAAATATCATAGATCTGTTTGGATTTTCTTGTATTTACTTTGTCCCTTCAGCTTTCTTTACGTACTGTCCTCTGTGTCAAAATGGATAAGACCTAGTTCACTCTCAATTATTTGCTTTCGTTTCTACTTATGAAAAGAATCATTTGCTTTTGTTTTTTTTTTCTTTGGTTTGTGACTGGCACCAATTCCAACACTGTTTATTGCTGGAATGATTTCAATTTGGTTCTAGGGAAAATGTCTAACGAGGAATGAGAAGCAACCTTCATATCTTGTTTCAATGTTGGACTGGTTATGGGCAAGATGTATTGCAGCAATATTATATCCGGTGCATATGTTGGCAAAGAAAGTTGTTTATAGTAAAATCCACTCTGCTATCGGAATATCAAAGGTATTATTTGTTATTTAATTATTTTCTTCTGTCTACGAGCCTCTTAGTTTGTGTGGAAATGGAGTACTGTCCGTTTTTCTTCATGCTGTTCTGTCCAGAAGAAAAGAATATTTAAATTTAGCTAGAGAGCTCAATCCTCTGAGATATGGTTTAAGCCGTTGATGTTTTCTTCTCAAAAACATTTTTTTTCCTCTTCGATCTTTTGTTCTGTCTGAAAACTCTTTAAACTTCTCTGTCTCTCCCTCTCTATTTTCTGTTTAAAGTTGGCAAACTTCTTAGAAAGTTCTCTCTTCACTACAAATCTATTTGGAAGTACACGTTCACCCCTTCAAACTGGCAATTGCCCCCCCCCCCCCCCCCCAACCTACAAAAAAATTGCAATGTACCCCCCAAATAACAAAAATACCCTTAATAAAAATTAGAAAAAAATTTAAAAAAAAATTAAAAAGAAACAGGCGATCCACGGCAGCGGCCGTGGGTCTTTACTATGCTTTTTTTTTTTCTTTCGAATTTATAGGGATATTATTGCAAATTGCGTGTTAGTTTGAGGGGGATATGTGTATTTTTTCCCTTTTTTTTCCCTATCCAAAAGTAACTCTATTCTCCTTCCTTTCTTTGCTATAACTTCACTTTATCTCATTGTTATAGAGTTAGAATTTATACCATGGATTTTAAGAAGAAAATTACTAGGAAAAAGCTATCTCTGGCAATGCTGCAGGCTGGCGTAAGTGGAGGCGGTAGTTTACCTTTGCATGTCGACCAGTTTTTTGAGGTTAGATGATCATGCTTATTTACCTTTGGTATATAGGATGTCTTGCTTGTTGCTCGTTATATGAGGGTAATTAAATATTGCATGCAGGCAATTGGTGTGAAAGTGCAGAATGGGTATGGTTTAACTGAGTCTTCTCCTGTTGTTGCTGCTCGACGGCCTACCTGTAATGTGAGAAATACATCTACTTTACTCAAAATGTAGAATACCTACTTGTGTGTTGCTTAGACCTGCGAAGTTTGTACAATCACATATAACTAACAAAACAGTTGAGAGCTTTCTGAGAAATTTGTAGTTTTGTCTGCAATGCTAAATCCAGTAGTATGTTTGAAAAAGGAAAAATCTGAAGGACTTTGACAGGACAGCGAATAGATTCAATATTCAATTTTGTGACTTTCCTGACCAAATGTTCCAGGTATAACTGCAACACTTGATTCCACCAAAAGTGTCTCAATCTGCTTGGAAAGTAATGATAAGTCCAGCTCACGTTTAGGCTGCACTGTTATATTTGGAATATTTGTGAATTCTTTTACCTTGCTGCACTTGTAGAGAGGATAAAAGGGGAGTGAAAATCAACAGAAATGCATGGACCAACCTAGAACAACATCATTTAGATACTAAAAAAAAACATCATTTAGACATCTATTAATTGCAGTGGGCATCCTGAAGCTATAATTGATTGAGCTATGGTTTTATTGATTCATCAATTCTTGCATGGAAGTATTGAATGATTAATAAAAGCCAACTAATATTTGTTTATGATCCTGTTCAAAGCACCAGTCATACTATAAACAAGCATTCACTAATCTTATCAAAAGATTCATCACCCTATGTTATATTGTTTATGTTCCTCATCTTTTAATCCATCCTACCTGGTTAAAAGAGCTTTTACTCAAACTGTACACTAATCCTTCTCTAATATCACAATTCCAGCCTTATCTAAGATAAGCCCTTCAACATAACTCTTTTCAGTTCTCTTCCAGCAGTCTTGTTTCATTATTCACTCTGCTTTTTATTGTAATTGCATCTACTCACACTCAGATTGGTACATCATATGATGATATCACATAAATAATCTTTTGAAGGTTCTTGGCTCAGTTGGGCATCCGATTCAACATACAGAATTCAAACTTGTAGATTCCGAAACCAATGAAGTTCTCTCACCTGGTTTAAAGGGCATTGTAAAAGTTAGGGGGCCACAAGTGATGAAAGGTTACTACAAGGTAGTTATTCTTTTCTTTTACTTAAATAAGAATGATATTTCTTTGAGGTTTTTTTGAGAAATTCTAATGAATTAATAAAATTTACATAGAGATTGATCAGAGTAGCCTTTCTATGTGTAATTATAATTTCAATGACTTTAAAACCCAGAAAGTAGGTACTTGCAATTTTTGTACATATCATGGTATGTTAATAGTGTGTGTGTATCTAAAGCAAAAATCTTAAAGCCCGTTTTGTCCCTTGCTCATTCAAATGCTTTGTTTTGTGGGGGGTGGTTTATCATTAAGGAACATTGAGAGCCCATAATTTAAATACCATTTGGGAAACCTTGCAATCAGGAATCTTTTCTTTTATTTGATGCCAAACTCTTCTTCTACAAGACAATGAACAATTTTTTTAAATTGATTGGAATTCTATTCAGTTTAAGAACCCAGAGTTACATTGAAGGTAATCTTCCAGGTCTTTTCTTAACGAAGCAAGTATTTAATTTCTGAACTTGTCTACCTTTGGTCTTTGATCAGAAACTGGTTTTTAGCAAGTTGTGATAGCTGTTTCATATTGATAGTCACGTTAAGTGATACTTTTCTGTTAAAAGAATCCATGGGCTACAAAGCAAGTCATAGATGAGGATGGTTGGCTAAGCACTGGCGATATAGGTTGGATTGCTCCTCACCATTCAACTGGGCGAAGTCGTCGTTGTGGAGGTGTGATTGTTCTTGAAGGACGTGCCAAGGATACCATAGTTCTCTCTACCGGTACACTAATCATTGTCTTAACACTGTGGCTGTGGATCTTTCTTGCTAACAACATAGAAAAGTCTCTCTCTCTCTTTAACACTCTGCTTGTCATCATTTTCTGGTATTAATTAACTTAATTTGTTTGGAGAAAAATAGGAGAAAATGTTGAACCAGCAGAGCTTGAAGAAGCTGCTCTCAGAAGTAATCTAATTCAACAAATAGTTGTTATTGGCCAGGTGGAGTTTAAAGAGATTCTATTTTGGCTTGCTTTTAGCCTTACTTTCTTGAGTTGTACCTATACATATTCTTCCACTTTTTAGGTGTTACATTGATTTTTGTTATTGCGTGCCATTCATAAATTACAGGATCAGCGACGTCTTGGAGCTATAATTGTTCCAAACAAAGAAGAGGTTCTATTGGCTGCAAAAGAACTGTCCATTTTAGATGCCAATGCCTCTGACCTTAGTAAGGAAAAAATGACCAGCCTGTTATATAAAGAATTGAGAACATGGTAAGGCTTCTTCATCTTTGATTATTTTAAATAATATTGGAGAGGATTGCTTACCTATAGCCTTTTTTATCCGGTCATAAAGTATAGTCGAGTTGGCAAGAATTTTGGAAAGATTTTTAAAAAATTGGATAGTTTTATTGTGTTTTTGAGGAATGATGTTGAAGTCTGTGTTTGGGTACTAATGATGTGGTGTTAGCAAGTGAGGAAGGTCTCCTTTTTTAAAATTCTTATAAGCTGTCTTTTGGTCTTGTGAAGCATGCATGAGAGAGGGTGAGGAATATATAGATTGCTTGGTTATTTACTCATGCACCTGGTACGATTTGAACTCTTGATCTCACCCACTACCCCACACTTATGAGAGCAGGAGGGCATGGCAGGTGGAGTGGGGATGAAAGTGCCCCAAGATCCCAAGGCCATTGGCAGGGCAAGAAAAATTCTTGAAATTGGATAAATTTATTATACATTTGAAACAAATTAATGTTCTTCTGTCTTACTCTCTTTGGGCTAAAAAATGAAGGG
Organism: Alnus rubra; assembly: GCA_028654335.1. NCBI lineage: Eukaryota > Viridiplantae > Streptophyta > Magnoliopsida > Fagales > Betulaceae > Alnus > Alnus rubra. Next base: position 68,157 of record JAJPGS010000243.1, read on the forward strand.
CAATTATTCACAGCTAATGCTTTTTAGAATGCTGGAGTATCTAATTTGCTCTGGATTCCTAAAACTAATATGGCGAGGAGAAATTGTATACCGTTTTGGGTTCACTACATTAAGCATGTTTATCAATAAGAAAGCAATGTAGTAGTTCCTCTCGAAATGAGGTGTTAAAGAAGTTCCCCTCTCTCTTCCCCACCCTTGTTTAAGTATATTGCGTGAATAGAAAAATAGACGAGGTGATGACACATGGAAGCTAAGAGATATTAAAGAGCAATCCTTTTTGGTATCTTCAATCAATAGGAGGAATGGATCCAAAGAATAAAGCAAAGTGCATTAGGAGTGTGATGTGAGTAGAAAATACCTAATACATTGAAGGGAAGATTTTATAGGGACTGCTATTAAGACCAGTTATCCTTCATAGTAGTTAATGTTGGGCTTTTGAGAAGTAACACGTTCATGAACATATAAGATGAAAGTGGCCCTGTGAGGAAAAGATGAGGAAAAGTCACTTAAACATACTTTGGACATATGTAATGAGGTTAATATTCCTAAGAAATAGTGATAGTAAGAAAGGATATGATAAATAGAAAGGTGACCTAGAGTATTATTTTAGATAGGATAGAATGGCAGAAAAAAAAGAAAAAAGAAAAGCCGATCCAAATTTAATTGGGATTAATGCTAGTTGAGTTGAGTTGGGTTCCTAGGCCTTGAAATTTCTTCGGGTTTTTCTTTTGATTCTTTGATTATGAAGATTGATTCCTTGTTTTGGTATGACAGACAAGTTTGATTTTCATTCAGGTGTTAAAACTACATTAGGCAAAGAAAAAGGTAACAGAGTCTACTGTATAAAAGTTTTAGCAAGTTTAACTGTTTTTTTCCCCCCTTTTCCATACAGGACTTCAGAGTTTTCATTTCAAATAGGACCAATCCTTGTTGTGGACGAGCCCTTTACCGTAAGATGTTCATACTGGCATTCAGTCTTTAAATGTCACCAGAATTTCCTCTTAATCTATAAATGTGATAGTCAGCTAATTCTACCCTTCGGTTGCAGATTGAAAGTGATTTATTGACTCCGACCATGAAAATTCGGAGGGACAAAGTTGTTGCTCGGTACAGGGAGCAGATAGACAGTCTCTACAAGTAGAATTTCCCCTGGAAAATGAACCTATACGCCATGAACTGTATTTTTCTAAAAAATAAATAAAAATTTTGAAGAGGGATTGGTGTTAGGCGTAGAGAAGTAGGTACATGCATGCATACATTCAAAATTGCACTTTAACATGGTAATTTGACAGCTAAAACAGTTGAGCTATATGCTTGTTTGGCTTCTTTTTTGTTTGAAGTGATTGCCTGTTAGCCACAAGATTCAATTCTCTAATATATTTTATGGTACTAGCCAATGGTAACCATAGAGCTATAACATGAGTGTAATGGACATTGAGAGATAAGAATGTGTGCATTTTCACCCATCCATGTGCTACGGTTGTGCCTGTTGTTGCCACATGTATTTTCCAATGTAGTGTGCCCATTGTCTTTTTGTTTTTTTTTTTTGTTCAGATTTTAATTAAATAAAGTAAAAATTTATTTTTTACTGACATGACAAAACTACTTACATGGCATAGGTTTTGGATGGAAGGAGTGAAGTGAAAAATGCAAAAAACTAAAAGAGTTAAAAGTTGGATTTAAAAACCGAGGGAGTAAATTGAAATTGCATGATTACTAGAGGGTTATTTCATATTTTCCCTCCAATTTAAAGAAATTAGGTTACCACTCTTTTGTACTTTCGTGCTTTTTGACATTAAGAAGCCAATTTTTCAAATTGATAAATTTTGAGACGTGCTACCAATATTTGTAAATCCAGATCTTCATTTAACTTTAGCATCTAATAAATAAGTTAAAATAACCAAAAATGACAGTAAAATTATAATTATGCCCTTATGTTAGAAAATTCAAAATTCAAATAAAAAAAAAAGAAGGGAAGGTAACATACTAGCCATGGCCTTGGGTCTCCACCTCATGGTTGGCCGTGTAGATACACCCCCTCACACACTATGAGGGGTGAAGGTTGTGGAAGCCCCGAAATCACCTCGTGAAGGTTGTCTGCGGAGCCTCTGTGAAGGGTGGGTAGCGAGGCCTTCGCAACCAAGCCATCACAAAAGCGTGACCTGCACAAGTAGGTTGTATAGACCTCACAACCAACCCCTCACGGAGGTCTTGGTGAAGGGCGTCGCAGGGGCCTCCACGACCTCCAACCCTCAAGAGATGTCGGTCTCCATGGCCGGCTATGGAGAACCATGGCTAGCATGGAGATCATATTTGTTTCAATTATCTATTGAATGAAAAGATAAGTGCTAATGCTACACAATCCAAAATTTGCTCTTCAAATGAACATTTTTTAAAATAATAAATTATATAGGATTATGACACATCATTTGGAAAAGCAAATTTTAAAGAGAAAGGGATGAATAAGATATCTCAAATTAACTTGTCAAACAGACATTCTCTCTCTCTAATAAAAGCATAATATTCTTTCATCCAAATTTGCTTCAACGCTCATTGTAGAGCCACCATTGTCAAACAATTAGGTGTCATATTAACTTAGATAAACAATAGGATGAATGGAGTAAAGTCTTGGGATCATCAGCAGTAGGAAGAAGGAATTATTGCCGCTTGCTTGTGAGTCTCTGACAATATAGAATATGAAAAAGAAATCTGACAAGCCTTCAAAATCATAGCACTAAAGGGAAGGGTGTTAACGACAAGATACCCGGTATGTCAAATCCACTGAAAGCATAGGTTTGCTTTGTTGATGACTTGCATATAATAGAGAGACTCCTGCCAACTTCGCCAATTAAACATTCGCTAAAAAGGTTATGAATGCTTATCTCTTACTATCTCTACAAACTCCAACTTTGCGCCAGGCGCCAAATACCACTCACTGCCAAGAACCTCCATGCCCAAATCATCAAAACCGGCCTAGACCAATGTGATCCTCTGCCCAACAGCCTCTTGGACGTGTATGGCAAATGTCGTCTCGTTCAGGACGCTCTTCACATGTTCGACCAGATGCCCCGCAGAGATCTTGTCTCATGGGCCTCAATTCTCACTGCTCTCAACCAGGCCAACCTCCCCCACCTAAGTCTCTCCATGCTTCCTACCATGCTTAGGCATGATGGTTTAGAACCTGACCATTTTGTGCTTGCTACCCTTTTTAAGGCATGTGCTAGATTGGATGCTATTAGGCAAGGCAAGCAGGTGCATGCCCGCTTTCTGTTATCGCCGTTTCGAGATGACGATGTAGTTAACTCAACGTTGATTGACATGTATGTAAAATGTGGATTACCTGATAATGCACGTGCGGTTTTTGATTCAATTTCTTTGAAAAATTCAGTTCCTTGGACTGCCATGATTTCTGGGTATGCCCGAAGTGGGAGGAAATTGAGTGGGAGTGGAGTTGATGCATTTCATTTATTTATTGAAATGAGAAGAGAAGGGGTTGATTTAGTAGACCCATTAGTTCTTTCAAGCACCATTGGTGCTAGCGCTAATCTAGCTGTGCTGGAGCTTGGGAAGCAGATGCATGGCCTAGTTATTTCTCTTGGTTATGACTCTTGCATATTTATAAGTAATGCACTTGTAGATATGTATGCCAAATGTAGTGATATTCTGGCTGCAAACGAAATTTTTGGTAGTATGCAACGAAGAGATGTAGTTTCTTGGACTTCAATAATCGTTGGGGTGGCTCGGCACGGGCAAGCAGAGGAGGCATTGGCTTTATATGATGAGATGATTTCAGCTGGAGTAAAGCCAAATGAAGTGACCTTTGTTGGATTGATTTATGCTTGTAGTCATGTTGGATTAGTTAGTAAAGGTCGTCAACTATTCAAATCCATGATTGAGGATTATGGAATTAGTCCTTCCCTGCAGCACTACACATGCTTCTTGGATCTTCTTAGTCGGTCCGGGCATCTTGATGAGGCTGAGAATCTCATCAATGCAATGCCATTTAAGCCCGATGAACCCACTTGGGCGGCTTTACTTGGTGCCTGCACGCACCATAATAATATTGAAATGGGAATCAGAGTTGCTGATCATCTATTGAGTTTAAAACCAGAAGATCCATCAACCTATATTCTGTTGTCTAATATTTATGCCGGTGCTGCATTGTGGGAAAAGGTGTCAAAGGTGAGAAAGTTGATGGCAGTCATGGAAGTTAAAAAGCGACCGGGTTATAGTTGCATTGGATTTGGAAAGGAAAGCTAAGTGTTTTGCTAGTAGTGCTTTATTAAAGCACACAAGCTCTATGAAACCCTTACCTGCCTTTGTTTTGGAATACTCCCTCTTCTTCCACTTCATCCAATGAATCTTTGACTCTTTTTCTAGTGTTCCTACCAAAATTTTTGCATTATTGAATTTATCTCCTTACACAGTTCCTTTGGCAGTAGAAAAACGCTCATGCTATGAGTTGGAATTGCTTGAATTACAGGTTTTAATAAAATCTCATTCCTAGCTTGGAAAAGAAACTTTGTTTTTCAGATATTTAACCGCTTCCATACTTTGTTTTTGATGCTTTTGAACTCCCTTGTTCTGGATTTGCTTACTACCGCCGATAGTCCCAAGTATTTGTCATATCTTTGAGTAGCTGGAATTCCTGACAGCTGAAGAATAGGATCCCTAACCTCCTGGCTGGTGTTTCTACTAAAAAAAATACTTGCAAAAGAGTGAGCTATCATCGGCAAAAATAAATGACTTAAACGTGGACCTTTTTTGGATGTTAGAACACCAACTAAGACCCCTCATCTTTTCTGCATGGTGAAGAAGACAACTCAAAGCCTCCATGTAGAGAATGAAAAGATGAGGAGATATAGAGGGTCATTTTGTCTTATTCCTCTAGAAGAGCAAATTTTGTCCACTGGCTGCCCATTAATAAGAACAAAATAATTATCAGAAGTGATATTCCTCATAATGAGTCTAATCCATTTACTTTCAAATCCCATCTTTCGCATAACTTCTTCCAAAAATTCTTACTCCAACCTATCATAGGCTTTACTCATGTCTAACTTCAAAGCCATGTATCCCACCTTCCCCACATTCTAGTATGCATAGAATGTAACGTTTTATATACCACTAGAATGTTATCATAAATCAGCATTCCAAGTAAAGACACTCTGATTATAAGAAAAAATATGCGGGAGGATTACCTTTAATCTATTCGCTAAAACCTTGGAAATAATTTTATACAAAACATTGCATAGATTGATGGGCCTAAATTCAGTCACTTTGGTAGGATTTTTTATTTTAATAGGAGCAGTTTGGGTTGAGTTGACATTACCATCTAACTGGCTAGAGTTGAGAAATCTCGAAACATTATACATGCCTCATCCCCAATTATTGCCCAATTTTTCTGGTAGAAACATGCTGCAAAACCATCTGGACCTAGTGGTTTGAGAGGTGCCATTTGAGTCAGAACTCTAGTAACTACTAACTGTAAAAATCTAATCTTTCGGGAGCTGCTCATTCATTCCTACTGTAACCCTCCTGAACATTGCAGATAAGCATTCCTCCACTCCCTCTGGTAAATCAGACATAAATAACTTCTTATATAAATTTTTAAATGCCTGGTTGTACATAAGACTCCATCCTCATCCAAAATTTTGGTGATCTGATTTACTCGTCTCCTTTGATTGGCACAAGCATAAAACTATTTAATAATTTTATCTTCATGTTTTAACCAATTTTCCTTTGCCCGCTGCTGCCATTTCAAACCATCCTGTTTCAATAACAAATTTACCTCATGTTGTATCCTGTTGATATTTTCCTAATCCAATAGTCCTCCCCCTCCTCCTTGTAACTCCTCTATTTGCTCTGTTTTCTTATTTATGAGCTCTTCTGTCTGACATGAATTTTCCCTACTCCATTTAACTAATATTCCTGCTAGCACTTTTTTTTTTACTCCATTTAACTAACTCCATTAGCCATTGCTCTATCCAGTTTCTCCTTTGCAAACTGATTGCCATTCTTCCTTCCTATTACTTCAAGTGAATTTGGGTCCAGCATAACCCAAGTCTTTTTTATTTTTTTAAAAAACTTTTCTCCTTACTAAAATTTTTTTAAAAAATGTGAAAAGCTTTTAAGAAGTTAAAAGTTGGATTTAAAAAACGACGGAGTAAATGAAATCGTGTGATTAGTCTTGGAGTTATTTTATATTTTCCCTAAAATTTAAGGAAATTAGGTCACTACCTTTTTGTGCTTTCGTGCTTTTTGACATTGAGAATCCAGTTTCGACGTGGATAAATTTGAGACGTGTTACCCATTTTTGTAAATCGAGATCTTCGTTAACTTTCATATCCAATAAATAAGCGAAATTGCTGTAAAATCAATAATTATGCCCTTTTTTTTTTTTTTTTTGAAAAGTACACTTATTTTCTTTAAACTATCGTTTAATTGTCAATTTACCCTCCAAACTATTAATTGTGTCAGTATTCCCTCTCAAACTACTAAAAAATGGCAATGCCCCTCCTAAGACCAACAAAAAGACAAAAATGACCATAATTTTTTTTTAATAAGACAAAAATGTCCTTAAAAAAATAAAAAAAAACCAAAACTTACAAATTTTTTTTTTAAACAAAATAAAAAACTAAAAAAAATTATTATTTTTTAAATAAAATAAAAAAAGAAAAAGAACAATTTTTTTTTAAAAAAAGGCAAACGAAAAAATAACTGAAAATTATAAAACATTTTTTTTTAAAAAAAAAAAGAAGCAAAAAAAATAATAGTTTTTTATTAAATTAAAAAACAATTTTTTTTTCCAAAAAAAGAAAAGCTAACGAAAAAATAACTGAAAATTATTATTATTTTTTTTTAAAAAAAAAAAACGAGTTTGAAATTATTTTTTTTTTGTATAAATTTTTGTTATTTCATATTTTTTAATAATTTTTTTAGTTTTTATTTTATTTTAATAATTTTATAAATGATATTTTTGTCAATGGGGACATTGACATTTTTTTTGTAGTTTAGGGGAGTAAATTGACACAATTGATAGTTTGATGTGGTAGTTTGAGGGGGTTATATGTGATTTTCCCTAAATTAAAACAATGTTATTGAAACAGAGTTTAATGAAGTGACATGTGTATGTACAAATGCAGGGGAACCCATAATTGTGGAACATGATGAAAATGAGATAGGACAAGGTAGTGCTTAAAAGAGATAATGCTTGATGGATGTGGCCGGGTTTGTGAAGTTTTGTTTTGTTTAGGTTTGTGAAGTGAATTTAAACTATGAATTTGAATTTGAATTATGTATTTAGAATTGAATTATGTATTTGGATTTGAATTATGTAATAGGTAAGTAAAATGTTGTTGTGAAGGTATTTGGATTTGAATTATGTATTTTGGATTTTGTATTTGGATTGTGCAGGTATTTGTAATATGGATTTTGTATTATAAATAATATTAATATAAAAAATAATAATTATTAATTTTGGGCGATTTTGCCCAAAGTGTCAAGAATTTATTTTTCCGACGCTTTTTCCTTGACAGTTTTAAACGTCCAAAACTATAAGAATTTTTGTAGTAGAGCTCTAAGCTAAATGAATTCATTGAAGATCTTTTCAAGTAGGGAACTTGGTTGGAAAGTGTTCACTTATAGGTATGTGTTAGACGTACGACATGGTGGACGACTCCGCAACGGATGAGATCGTGTCGTGGAGCCAGAACAAGACGAGCTTCTGGGTGTAAATATACATTTAAAATTCTTTCGGACGTGTAGAAACACTATATCAATTGTCGATAAATTTCTCACTCAAAAAAAAAAAAAAAAAAAAAAATTGTTGTTAAATTTCCTTGCTAGGAATTTGTTTTGATTTTTGTATTATCAATAATACAGAAAGTACCCTATTATAGTTTTTTGTATTTCTCTAATTCAGGAAATTTAAATACTTAGTTTATCATTACCCTTTTCTCCTAGAAGAGATGTAAAAGATTTGCAAGTAAAAAAAAAAAAATAGTAAATTGAAAAGAATAGTGGGGAATGGCACCGGTCAGAAGAAGCGGTATTCCTTTTTGAGAAATGCTTGCCTTACAACTCCCACCCAACTTCCACACAACCCTCACTCACATGTGTGTGGGATCCATATGCATGGGACCCACACACATGTGAGTGGGAGTTGTATGGGAGTTGGGTGGGGGTTGTGAGTGTATCATCTCCCTTCCTTTTTCAATGTACGTCAAAAAGAAGAAATATTGTTGTCGTCTTCACGCGCTATGCCTGCTCCACCATCCTTCCTTTTTCTTTTATAATAATTTATATAACTTCCACCGTCCTTCCTTTTCCTTTTCCTTTTTCTTTTTCTTTTCTTTTTTTTTTTTTCGCTTTTTTCTTCCTTCTTCCGGTTAAAGCCCGTGCCTCGTTTCTAAAAAAAATCAAAAAATATGTGATGCACCTGTTGCCACGTCAGGGAGTAAAAAGTGGGCGTAAAAATATGAGTGCAAAGCGTAGCATTTTCCATATAAAAAAGTTCCACCAACCTTCCCATTAACTGAAAGAGCCCCCTTTGCTGTCCAGTCAATTCCTCAGGTGAACAAGAAGCACCTGCTTATCCATGGCTGCTCAAACCCTTTCATCATCTTCCGAACCTAGTTGGAATCACGATGTCTTCTTGAGTTTTAGAGGTGAAGACACCCGTAAAACCTTCACCGATCACCTCTACACCGCCTTAGTGCATGCCGGAATTCACACCTTCCGAGATGACGAAGAGCTTCCTAGAGGGAACCACATCTCTACCGAACTGCTCAAAGCTATTCAAGGTTCAAGGGTTTCTATTGTGGTTTTCTCCAAAGGATATGCTTCTTCCAGTTGGTGTCTTGATGAGCTTGTGGAGATCCTACACTGTAAGAATACCATAGGCCAAACTTTTCTTCCCATATTTTATGACGTGGACCCCTCGGACGTGCGAAGACAGACAAGATCTTTTGCCGAAGCATTTTTTAAGCACGAAGAGCGGTTTCAGGCGGAGATGGAGAGGGTGCGGAAGTGGAGAGCGTCTCTTACTGAAGCTGCAAACTATTCCGGTTGGGATATCCAAAACGTTGCAAACGGGTATTATATGTTACGATCTCTTGTGTGTTTTGATGCATTAATTAATTAATTATTATTATTTTGTCTTTGGGTTTTTTTTTTTTTTTTTTTTTTTTTTAAATGTTAGTAAAAAAAATTGATAAAAAATAAAATAAAATAAAATAAAATTGAGGTTGAGGTAAAACTAGATTGACAAAGTTTAAAGAAAAAAATCTCAAAGTTATTTTAGCTAGGATCCAAAGGGAAATCTAAACTCTCATCAATCTAAATAATTTCAACTAATTTTGGATGCTTCAATCATCTCAAAATACATTTTTTATTTGGACAAAACCAAATTAATGATGAGTAACCGAAACTATGATGACTCTTGTATCATCATTTGTGTTTAACTTTATGACTCCTGATCCACAATTATCTTTGTTATAGAAAAAGTAATACGAGTTTTATAGTGATATATAGGTAATATTGGATCTCAGATCAAGATGCATAGAAATATAGAATTCTGGGGTATTAGACTCTATCAATTTTTTTTATTTTTTTTAAATTAAACTCAATTTTGTCATATCATCATTAACAACTCAACGTTTACATGTTGTTTGGTCGGGATTGGGGTTAATTCTAGAAAAGAGGTCGGGATTGGGGTTAATTCTAGAAAAGATGGACAGAGTTTTTCTCTACCTTCCTTCAATTCAGTCAATAAAAATGTCATTGTTTTTTTCTGCGTGAGAATCATATACTTTTTAAATTGTAAAGACAGTTTGAATAAATTTTATTAAAAAAGCATGTCTTTTTTTCCAACTTTGTCCTTACTATTTAAAAAACATTTGATTCTCACATGCAAAATGTGCATGACATTTTTATGGACCGGGTTGGAAGTAGTTTTTCCAACTTAGTTTGGAAGAAATCTTTATCCGTATAATTTTTCGTTGTGGTTCAATTCAATTTATTATTAATTATCAAAAATGTAAACACAGGTAAAGACATTGTTAATTTGTTAGTATAAAAAATGTTGTTTTTTTTTTTTTTAAAAAAAAAAAAAGAAGAAGCAGTTTGGTCTTTTAGTTGCGATTCTCAAAAAAATGAAAACAAGCGATACCAGACTAGAGACATTTTCCTTTTATATCTATGTTTTTCTAATTTCTAAAACTAGAAAACTGCTTCATGAGAAATACATAAAGCATGCTCGTAACTCTATCCATTCTACTCCCACTTAATTAATCATGTTGTTTCCATTATTTGGGCAAGACTTGTGTTTTGTTCAAACACAACACCGGAATAGGCTTGTGTTTGCCACAAAAATTAGTCTCAAATGACTGAAATGACAATACATTTTGACTCCTATGACTCATGTAATTTTCTTCCTTTTCTTTTCTTGTGCTTATGCTGTTCTTTTGTTTTCTTTTGAACTATAATTATCAGGTACGAATCAAGGTTGATCGAGAAATTTGTTGAAGAAGTTTGTTGAAGAAGTTTCGCATAAAGTGAATAATGCTTGCTTGAATATTGCCAAACATCCAATAAGTATAGATTATCGTATTGAAAATATGAAAGCTTTATTAAATCTTGGAACAAGAAGTGATGTTCGCATTGTAGGCATCTATGGCATGGGTGGAATCGGTAAAACAACCTTAGCCAAAGCTATTTATAACCAAATATATAATGGGTTTGAAGGAAGCAGTTGTCTTTTAGATATTAAAGAAACAGAACATCGCTATGGTTTAGTTCATTTGCAAGAACAACTTCTTTCTGATGTCTTAAAAACCAAGAACTTGAAGATTGCCAATGTTGATAGAGGAATCAATTTTATTAAGGAAAGATTTCGTTGTAAAAGAGTTCTTGTTATCCTTGATGATGTGGATCACTTGAAACAGCTCAATTCATTAGCTGGAAGCTCAGAATGGTTTGGTCCAGGAAGTAGAATCATTTTAACAACTCGAGATGAACATTTGCTAACTAAACTTGGAGTACATGAAAAATATAAGGTCAAGGAATTGAATCATGAGGAATCTCTTCAACTTTTTAGTTGGCATGCCTTTAGGATGGCTCATCCAATAGAAGATTACCGAGAGCTTTCAATTAGTGTAGTTAATTATGTGGGAGGGCTTCCATTAGCTCTTGAAATTTTGGGTTCCTCTCTATCAAGAAGAAGTACTATTGAGTGGAAATCTGCATTGGAAAAATTACAAAAACATCCTCACTATGAGATTCAGAAAATACTTAGAATGAGCTTTGATTCACTAGATGATGATACTGTGAAGGACACATTTCTTGATATTGCGTGTTTCTTTGTTGGTATGGACAAAGATTATGCCATCAAAATATTCAATGGTTGTGGTTTCTTTCCGGATATTGGTATAAATATTCTCATTGAGAGGTCTCTTGTGAGAATCAATGACAAAAATGAGTTGAAGATGCATGATTTGATTCGCGATATGGGAAGGGAGGTTGTTCACAAAATGTCACCCAAGGATCCAGGAAAACGTAGTAGATTATGGTTTCATGAGGATGTCTTAGATGTGCTTAACGAACATTTGGTAAGAGGTAGATGCAATAATATTATATAAATGCATGTACATGCTCATAGACATAATATGCATATGTTATGAAAGTATTTCTATCTGAGAGTTGTCTTTTTGCCTAACATGGATATAGCTTGAATATTCTATCAATGACCCATAACTGTAAGATCTTAAATCCTACAGTTCTCTATTCAATCAAACAACTTAGACTTGACTATAGTAAAAAAATAAAAAAAATAAAAAAAGAAGAAGTATGCAATCATGTTTAAGCAATCCTGGCCATGTATAAATCACTTTAGGTTTTTTTTTTTTTTTTTTTTTTTTTTTTTTTTTTTTTTTAATTATGGTGAAAATATCTAGGTTACCTCCTATTTGAAGGTGTTCTAACTTCACAAAAAATGTGAATATGCATAGTTAATCCTGCTATATTTTCAGGGATCAGAAGCAATAGAGGGTCTCCGCCTAAGTCTACCTGTACTTGAAGATGTACGATTAAAAATTGAAGCATTTGCAAAGATGAAAAATTTAAGATTGCTCCAAATCGATGGTGCATGTCTCACAGGATGCTATGAACATCTTTCCAAAAAGTTAAGATGGCTTCACTGGCATAAGTGCCATCTGGAATTTCTACCACCCAATTTCCATCTAGAGAACCTTGTTATCCTCGACATGCAGCATAGTAATATCAAACAAGTTTCGAAAGAGATCAAAGTATAACAAATCTTACATTGCCTTTTATTTTCTTATTAATGTTGAATGGATAACTTACATGAAATTCTCTTCTTCTTCTTTTTTTCTTTTTTTTTTTTTATTTGATCCTGTTTTGCCAGATACTCAACAAGCTAAAAGTTCTTAATTTGAAAGGTTCTAAATGTCTCACCCAATTGCCAAACTTCTTACGACTCCCACATTTGGAGATGCTGATACTTGAAGATTGCACAAGTTTAGTTGAGATACATGAGTCCATTGGACATTTGGAAAAACTTGTTTTATTGAACTTACAAGGATGCGAGAACTTGAAGAATCTTCCGGAAAGTATTTCGAACTTATACTCTTTAGAGATTCTTAACTTGTCTGACTGCATAAAAATTGACAAGTTACCAAACCAATTGGGGAATATGGTTGCTTTAACAGAGCTGTTTGCTGATGGAACTGCTATTAAGCAATTACCAAACTCCTTTAGCCTTTTGAAGAAGCTCAAAACTTTATCTTTACATGGATGGAAAGGACAATCCTCTAAATCTTGGATGTCACGTTTCTGGTCATGGATATCACCAAAATCCACGGAACCTATAAATTTGCTACCAATTTCTGTTTCTGGATTATGTTGTTTGAGAAAACTGAATCTTGGATGTTGCAATTTGTCTGAAGATGAGATTCCTATAGATCTTGGGAGTTTATCTTCACTCGAAGAATTGAATTTATCAGGAAACAAATTTCATAGCCTGCCTCGCTGCATTGGTCGCCTTGCTAAATTATCTTACCTTGTGTTGAGGGGGTGTAGAAGTCTCCAATCAATTTCAGAACTTCCTGCAAGTTTACGATCCTTGGAGGCAGATGGCTGCTCATCATTGCAGAGACTCCCAAATGTGTCGAACCAGGAAAGCTTACGTACATCTTTTTACATGGATAATTGTTATGGTCTAGCATATGATTTCAGGAAGAGTCTTCTCCAGGTACTCTCTCTCTCTCTCTCTCTCTCTCTCTCTCTCTCTCTCTTTCTCTCATTTTTTTTTACGATGCATGTGAACTGTTTTTTCTTTCGAAACAGTACTTGTCCAATTGTGGTGACCGGTATCGTTACATTGAGCTCCCTGGTGGTGAGGTTCCAAATTGGTTCAGCCATAAGAGAAGTGGATCTAATTCGATATCCTTTCAAATGCCTTCACTTGCAAAGGGTCAAATCAAGGGGTTATTTCTTTGTGCTGTTTGGTCACCCGAAGAACAAATAGGGTTGAACGGCGTGTCCTACGTGCCGCTAACTATTAACATTAACAACCGCCCTTCGGGGACAGGCTCCCAGTCGATTCCTGTAAATTTTGATAGCAATGTTTCCAGCCGCAATTCCTTCGGCGATCATTCCTGCATAATGTATATACCCAATCCATTTACTGGAGCTGAAATAGCAAGTGGAATGGAAATGAACATAGATTTCGAGCTTGAGGGACTCTGTGAATTGAACCAGTGTGGAATTCATCTACACGTTGATGAGCCAAAGGCAATAATGGATTCCGAATATTCATTGGATATGGTGTCCGCCAAGAGAGGTCGTGATCATGACAATGAGGCCGGATCAAGCAATGATTCGTCTAGTGACGAAAACTGCCATAAAAGATTAAGGATCGTTGACTCTGAAGCGCAAGAATGAAAGGACTTGTTAATATGTTTATTCTAAATAAATTGAATTTTGTTTCTATATATAACACTACCAATCCTACATCATATATATAACCTCTATTGTTTTCAGTTTAACTCTTAGGTTAAGATTTTTCGTTAATTTCTGTCAAAAATTTTAAAATATTCTTTATATATATAAATTCTATTAAATTCTCACCTATGCCTAAATTTTTACAATATTTTTTTTTCCTAAATAACAGAAAATATATTTTAAGAATTTTGGCATATCTGGTTTAAGATTTAATGAAAAATTCTAACGAAATTATGAAATTAAAAGAAAAATAAAAAATGAATATACTAAATAATTTTTTTAAAAAATTTATGAGTATAATTGTAAAAGTAATAAAAGACTAAAGGTGGTAAGTAAAGTTTTTATTTTTTTTATTTTTAATATGAAACCAATCAAATAAAACAAAATTATGCACAAGTGTTGGCTAAGAAAATGTTTATAAAAATAGAGAATACGGTTAAAATAGTTGACAAAATGTTCATAAAAATGTTTATTTAAGAAATTAGTTAGGAGAGGGAGCTAGATTGTAAGGAGAGTTGGAAAAGAAGAGTTTTTTTTTTTTATTTTTTTTTTATTTTTTACATTTTGAAGTGGCTGAGCCCATATATATGTCTTCTCAATTGAGAATGAAATATTAGAAAAACTTTAATATAAAATTTAAATATAATAAAAATGTTACACTTAAATTTTTTAAGGAGAAATTACATTTTGTTCTGGTGAACTACTATCCATTAAAGAGCATTCAATTATCAATTTCGTGCATTTACCTCCTTTTATCGGTCAAACTCGTTAACTCGGGCAGTCAACATCCGACATGTATCTCACGTGCGTTTTTATTATCTTTTCTTTTTATTTTGTTCTCGGATTGAATGACCCAACCTTCAATGGGTCTTAAAGTGTCCCCACATGGTTTCTCTCTCTCCCTTCGAAACACACAAACACATACACCAAAAACCACCAAGACGTTGCACTCCGGTCAGAAGCGGACTTCTCTGTTTTCTACCGGTGCAGCTTCAAGGGCTATCAAGACACCTTGTGGGTGTAAAAAACTAAAAATAGATGGGTTTGCTCACCAAGGGACTGAGTTGCACTTGGGATGTCTCTATTGCAGTCGACAAATACTACAAATTCCAATCAAACTCATCATGATCATGATCTTGATCTTCTTCTTCTTGATTATAATTATTCTTTCAAAAAATTAAAAGAGATTCTATTTCTTTTATATTTTGGCTTATATTTCTAAAGCCTTTTCTGTTTGTAGTTATTAATGTCTTTAGTCAAAGAAAGGGAACACAATTAGTCAAAGAAAGAGAACAGATTTATTTCTTTCTTTCTTTCTTTTTTCTTTTTTGTCACAAACTCACGTTTCAGTAATTAGGTCAAAAAAAAAATTACAGACAAGAAGGGTTGAAGGTTGAAGACGAAGAGGGCTTTTTTCTTTTTTTCTTTTTTGTTCTGTCTTCAAAACGCACCGTTTAACTAAGGATCTGCTGCGTTATCCCCACTACTTTCAACTCTCAAGTCTCGAGGTCTTCTTCCCCGCCAACTTTGAGTCAGTTGCTAAACGACAAAAAGGAGCAAAGAAACAATCTGGAACCCACGTGTTAAAGACTGAGCCGATCTGAGTTCATTTTTGTGAACTCCTCTGACGTTTCGTCTTTTTTTTTTTTTTTTTTTATATATATTTAGGTGGTAGTGAATCATTATTTTTTTTTTTTTAAACAAACTCCAGAACCTCTTCACAACCTCCGTTCCCTTCCACAGCATCACACGCTGTGCACCACGATCTTGACGTTGCGCATAACTTCGGGAGCCTTGATTCTCACGTAGTTTATCCTAATCGGCTCGGCCAGAAAGCTTTGAGATATTCAAGTCAAACAACATTACAAGGCTATTCATCCAAAAAAAAAAAAAAAAAAAAAAACATTATAAGGCTGTTTCACGGTCGCGTTATGGACGGCGTCACAACAACCCAACCTAAACTGAAAATAAAAAGCAGAAGAAATAGTAGAGAATTGAAAAAAATAGTGGTCTTCTTCTGCGATTGGCCCAATGTTGACACCAACGAGCCCATCCTCTGGAATTGCCCGGATGGCCAACAGCCTTCCGGCAAGTGGGTTTATCTTAGCGTAGTCGTTAGTCTTGAAGGCCACCCACTCGAATCCCTCATTTCCTACCTTCTTAACCACGCGTTCCATGCACATGCACGTGTCTACAAAGAGAGACACGTAACTCCTTTGCCATATACAGAAAATATTGACTTCCTCTATTGCTAGCTTCTTACTATGTGTCATTTTTCCAGTAGTGAATGTGAAACACAGAATCCTTGAGACATTGTGGTTTTGGTTTGTTAGGAAATGATTTTTTTGATGTTTCTTATGTGCATGCACATGTAAAATGATAAATTTTAATAATAATAGTCTCTTCGGTGGACGAGCTTCTTGACAAGCTGAATTGGCATTTCTATCTTACTCAAGTTTCCCTTCGGCTTTGGTGAATTGGCTTCCGTCTCCTCCAAGACCACCTTCATCTTAAGACCTGTATCCACCTACAAAAATCAAGTTCAGCCAAATGGGTCAAATCCAAAGATATGTTAGAAATATTCTGAGGGTAAAGAAAAGAAAAAACTCTGGCTCACCTTACCTTGTGATGGCACTCGCGCAATGAACACCGAACAAGCGACGCCGCATTCTCAAAATAAACCAAAGAAGATGGCTGTAGAAGAAGAGCTGCGTAAACCAGTAGAAAGAAGGCGAGGAAGACAATATTGATTCTAGATAACCAAAGTCTTTGAAGGAATGGCCTTCATCATCTTTTATGACGACAAAACGCATACTCCACCTTCGCATATAAAATGTGGAGTTAATTATTGTGATTAGGATATTAAAAGAATATTTGGATGCAGTGGTTAGAGAGCTTAGAGCATTCCCATCCAATTATCTATTTTCACCTTTAAGCTAGAATAGATAACAAAAACTTCAAAAACCCGGTCCATTGGATTATCTAAATAAAAGCTGAGAGTGATATTGGAGAAAAGTTCAAATTAAGAAAGTCAGTTTATTTAAAGAGCTCCATGTGTCATTTCTCAGTGATCATGGTTTTCTTTACTTGACGACAAAACCGTCGGAGAAATGCTATTAGGTGCTGGTATTTCTAGACAATTTTTTCAGAGTTTCCTATGTTCCCTTGTACGTTTTCCCTTCTCTCCCAACCTACCAACCCCTACAAAGTGAACCTTGCTTGCTACTTCAGTCATCTTAATAGACTATAGAGGGGTGTAATAGTCTCTTCAGTGGACGAGCTTCTTGGCAAGCTGAAGAATGAAGCTCACGTCATTTGAAGGACTCGAGCAAAGCTGAACGCCTTCGACACCTTCAATTCCATCACAGTGGTCCATGTTTAAGATTAAAGAATTAACTCAACTGCCTCCATCGTGCACTTTCTAATCTTCCTCTGTTTACCTCTGTTTTGAGCACCACGAACAGAGTCCTTTGTTTGCCTCTGTTTGCTTCCATTTTCTGCTAAAGGCAGCGGTCTCGACTAGCTCCTAATCTGTAAATTCACTCACCCAAGTTTAGATTTTGTTGGTTTCTTTGTTTTCTGACATTCCACCATGTTCTCGGTGAAGTGTGAGTCGGAGTTACTGATCCAACAAGGCAACAATATCTTCTATGAAATGTGGGAAATGATTCTTTTCTAGGAATTAGGTGAACCTTGACATACGCATCTGCTAATACAAACTGTAATCCTTGTGATCTTTGTAAAAGTTCTAACATTCATTTTTTTGTTATCAGGTATGGCCTCGAGAACAGAGAAGAAGCGTGAAATAGAAATACTGTTGGGGGATCAAAATGTGCAAACAATCTTTCTCATAGGGGAGGCTGAAGTATGGAAAACATGGATTGCTCTACAACTGAATGAGGAAAGTACTTCGTATTAAAGGTTTTAATCACTAGAAGAAATGAGCCTGTGAAGGAAGCAAGTGAGATCAAGGAAATGAATGAAGTGACTGCGGAGACCGATCACTCTTCTTCTACTCCTCACGACCACTATTGGAAATTGAGAGTTCGGAAGAAAATGATTTCTGTGTATTGAATAAACTGAGTTTACAGAATATATACTAAACAATATTACAAACCTGTTGATCAAGAATAATAACCAATTCTCTAACCGAATGCCACTTCATTAAACTAACAGCCAGCTCACTGATCAACTAGAGTATAGCACTAACTAACTAGAGTACAGTTGTCAATTGCTCTGCATTTTAATCAACACGTGCAGCTTGATTGTGTATCTTCAAACATACGCAGCATACTTTTAGTTTGCTGCTATCCAATAACCACAACGCCAGCCAACAACAGTAAAAGCGTGCCCGCCTCCTCATTTCTCTCTCGGCAGCTGTGGCCAGCATCAAGTGGGCTTTTGACTGAGATGCAACCCATGCAGTCCACGTGGAACGCGTGGTAACGGACCTGGAGCGTACGGACGTAGTCGCCGCCCATTCTTGTTGAACTCGGTGTGAACGATAGTGATGCAGAATCCTTGGGAGTGAAGAATGGTGCCCATTCTTGTTCATAACTAAGTTTTGGTGATTCCATGGCTTTTAAATCAAAAGACATATAGTCGAGCGGTTTAGGGAGAGGGTGAGAGAGAAATTTGTTTGGAAGAGAGAGTCAGTTCAAGGAAGAAGACGAACGGATTAGTTGTAGAGATGAAGAAGATAAACGAAAGAGGAAAAGAGAGAGTTGAAGAGATGAGGGCAAAATAGAGAGAAAAAATAATAAAAACCCACGCGATGCGCTCGTGACCTATTGACTGTTTGAGTTAACAGATTTTACTGACGAAATGAGAAAAAATGTACAAAATTAATAGTTGAATGCTCTCTTATAGTTGATGTGACAATTCATGAGGGCATGTTAACGGATGGTAGTAGTTCATTAGGGCAAAAGATAATTTCTCCAATTTTTTACATTAGGCCTCACAATTCATTGACCTAACCTCGGATACCAATAGTACTTCTACTCTAACAAGTCTGGTACTAGTAATTTATTCTCCAAAGAGACGATGGCATTGCACAGAATGTCGAGAGGGAGACTACCTCAAATTTGGAACAATCTATTGTAGTTGGGGGTGTACAAGCGGGACAGTTATTAATTAAAAATAACTGTTAATTGGGAAAATTGAAAACTGAAAATAACCGCAACCAGATAACCGGGTACCCGGTTGCGGATACCCCAATTATAGCATTTTAAAAAATCAGTTAATAACCGGATAACCGATTTGTTTTATATATATTACAAATGTTGTATATCTGCAATTAAACCAAAGAGAACAACTTTGTATATAGCTCAAAAAAGTGTTTTGTATATCTTTCATGCGCGTTCAACTGATTTTTGAAAAACAAAGACTCTTAATTAACGTGAGTGTGTGATTAATTATGCAACAAGCTATTAAATGCGGACTTTAGAAGAGACAAATATTTTGTTGACGAAGTGGAAACTCTTATCAAGAGAAAAACCATTCCGGGGCAACCAAACTTAGGAAATTCACTATTCAGAAGACAAAGTTAGTTACAAAGTAATAATACTCACATAATCCGATGCAGTAGTTGTACCTCTAACTCTGACACGTACTTATACGTGAATGCTTTCCAACCAGACCTCATGTCTGAAGGGGTGTTCAATGGACTAATTTAGCTTAAGACTTCTCTCTAAACTAAACTTTAATTGATCAAATCACACAACACAAAAACTCTAAAAGAGCTAGCAAATTTAACAATTTCTGTCTAAACATCATCTCTTAGCACACTAAATTTTAATACTGAATTCATTGAAAAATACATGCCTAGAGACCTCTATATATAGGATTTAGAAAACCTAATACAACTTTAATTCAGAGTTCTCTGGGCAACGTCCGGACCAAGACGGTGGGCGTCCAGACAGCAAGCAGCAACCGACTTCTTTTCATCTGGTCTCACGTGTTTCTTCATTAATCTTCAGTCTCCATGTCCGGACGGTTACATGTTGTCTTCACCATGGTTGGTGTCTGCTGAGTTATTCGGATACTTCTCTAACACTGATGAGCGTCCAAACACTTCCTCTGGGCCGCCTGGACAGTAATTAGGGAATTGACTTTGCTGAGCTGTAAACTATGTAGAATCTTTCTGGACTCCGAAAATTGTATTCTTGATGCTTGTGACACTGATATTTCCATAATAAAGCTCTTTCCAAGTTGAAGAATTAAACTCTAAAAATTCTGGAAAAGTCGAAATATTTACGGTGTCCCTGTTACGACAATACACTTACAAGATATTGATTTTGTCAACAGAATGCAGTCAATAAACTAACAAACTTTTCATTCGGCCATTCTGTGACAAAATTCACCGGACCGGTTTAAAAATACAAAAAACCAAACCAAAATAAAAATACTCCCCCATTTTGCCTCAAAAGGACAAAGGATAAACATAGTATTTACAAACCACAGAAATTACAGTACTAAAGTCCAAACAACAGGAAAGTAGTAAAATGTAAACAAAAAGCCCAATTGATGGAAATAAGTTTGAATCTATTAGAAAAACCATTGGTGTTTGTGACATGTCTTAGACATGTCTTTTTTTATGTGGGGATTAGACCTTAGTGTGTTCTTTAGTCTTTTCCTCTGAGAGCATAAATTAATTTGTTTTAGTTTTGATTTTTTTTTTAGAAGAAGGGTTAGATGGTCTTTTATCAGTTTTTCAACTATTATATGTATTTTGCCTGATATCTCAGTTCATTGTACATTGATTAAATATGTTTATATATGATTGAGAGTTTATGCCTAATATTTGCCAAGTTTCCTTGCTACATCTTAGTGCACATCCAAAGCTTCCTTAAGGTAAAATCTTTTATCTTTGGTTTTGACACTAAAGATTTTAATAATTTTATTTAAAAAGAAAAAGAAAATAATAATAATAAAAAGGAAAGGAAATGTTGGGGGTGGCTGCCCGTTTCCTCTTTTTTTTTTTTTTTTTTTTTTTTCTTATTTATTATCTTTTTTATTTTTATTTTTTTCAAAAGGAAGGGTATTAACGACGAGATACATGGTATGTCAAATCCACGGAAAGCGTAAGTTTCCTTTGTTGATGAGTTGCATATAAATAGAGACTCGTGCCAACTTCGCGAATTAAACATTGGCCTGAAAGACCAACACCACGTAGATTTCGCCCAAAAGGTGATGAATGCTTATCTCTCACTATCTCTACCAACTCCAACTTTGCGCCAGGCGCCAAATACCACTAACGGCCAAGAACCTCCATGCCCAAATCATCAAAACGGGCCTAGAACAATGTGGTCCTCTGCCCAACAGCCTCTTAGACGTCTATGGCAAATGTCGTCTCGTTCAGGACGCTCTTCACATGTTCGACGAGATGCCCCACAGAGATCTTGTCTCATGGGCCTCAATCCTCACTGCTCTCAACCAGGCCAGCCTTCCTCACCTAAGTCTCTCCATGCTCCCTACCATGCTTAAGCAAGATGGTTTAGAACCTGACCATTTTGTGCTGGCTACCCTTGTTAAGGCATGTGCTAGATTGGAAGCTATTAGGCAAGGCAAGCAGGTGCATGCCCGCTTTCTGTTATCACCGTTTCGAGATGACGATGTAGTTAAGTCATCGTTGATTGACATGTATGTAAAATGTGGATTACCTGATAATGCACGTGCGGTTTTTGATTCAATTTCTTTGAAAAATTCAGTTTCTTGGACTGCCATGATTTCTGGGTATGCCCGAAGTGGGAGGAAATTGGATGCGTTACAGCTGTTCGGGAGGGTACCAGTTAGGACTCTGTTTTCTTGGACAGCTTTGATTTCCGGGTTGGTACAGAGTGGGAGTGGAGTTGATGCATTTCATTTATTTATTGAAATGCGAAGAGAAGGGGTTGATATAGTAGACCCATTAGTTCTTTCAAGCACCATTGGTGCTAGCGCTAATCTAGCTGTGCTGGAGCTTGGGAAGCAGATTCATGGCCTAGTTATTTCTCTTGGTTATGAGTCTTGCATATTTATAAGTAATGCACTTGTAGATATGTATGCCAAATGTAGTGATATTCTGGCTGCAAACGAAATTTTTGGTAGTATGCATCGAAGGGATGTAGTTTCTTGGACTTCAATAATCGTTGGGGTGGCTCAGCACGGGCAAGCAGAGGAGGCATTGGCTTTATATGATGAGATGATTTCAGCTGGAGTAAAGCCAAATGAAGTGACCTTTGTTGGATTGATTTATGCTTGCAGTCATGTTGGATTAGTTAGTAAAGGTCGTCAACTATTCAAATCCATGATTGAGGATTATGGAATTAGTCCTTCCCTGCAGCACTACACATGCTTCTTGGACCTTCTTAGTCGGTCCGGGCATCTTGATGAGGCTGAGAATCTCATCAATGCAATGCCATTTAAGCCTGATGAACCCACTTGGGCTGCTTTACTTAGTGCCTGCACGCACCACAATAATATTGAAATGGGAATCAGAGTTGCTGATCATCTATTGAGTTTAAAACCAGAAGATCCATCAACCTATATACTGTTGTCTAATATTTATGCTGGTGCTGCATTGTGGGACAAGGTGTCAAAGGTGAGAAAGTTGATGGGAGTCATGGAAGTTAAAAAGCTACCGGGTTATAGTTGCGTTGGATTTGGAAAGGAAAGCCAAGTGTTTTATGCTGGGGAGACCACTCATCCTATGAAGGATGATATTTTTGGTTTTCTTAAGGAATTGGATAGAGAGATGAGGAGAAGAGGTTATGTTCCTGATACAAGTTCTGTTTTACACGACATGGATCAGCAAGAAAAGGAAAGACAACTATTTTGGCATAGTGAGAGATTAGCTGTGGCTTACGGGTTGCTTAGGGCTGTTCCTGGGACAGTTATTCGTGTAGTAAAAAATCTTCGCGTTTGTAGAGATTGTCACACCGTTTTGAAATTCATAAGCACCATCATGAAGAGGGAAATTGTTGTCCGAGATGCCAATAGACATCACCATTTTAAGGGCGGGAAGTGTTCGTGCAACGATTTTTGGTGATGTTGTGGCTCTGGGGTGGAATCTTCCCGTGCTTTATCATGTCTCTACCTTCAACTGAAGATAGATTCAATGTCTGACTCTGGGGAATGCTTTAATCCCTCAAACAGGTTCTTATTCAAATGTCTTGTCGTTAGCTTTTACCTTCATTTTTATTTTTTGACTTCGTAGGTTTAATAATTTTGTTGGAGCACAATTTGAACATAGCACCATTAGCCTTGTGTTTCAGTCTTTTCAATGACATTGGTTTCATACTTTCTTGAATTACAAGGTCTTCTACTCCAATACAAGGAAAATATAGGTTTTTCTGTGCAAAATGGGTGTTGTTTGCCTATAATTGTGAAACCATCATATATATTGCATGCATTACCACTCAAGGGGTTGAACATTGAAAGTGAATCACGTGGCACCTAAATTTTATGGCAAACGATTTTGGTTTTCTTTTACATTTATCTTCTCTTACGAGTTGTAACATTATTTTTGTGCGATGCACAGATTATGATTAATTATTAGAACGAATCTAAAATTAAAAAGTAAAAAGACCATATATAATGATATATTGTAAACTAAATTTTTCTTAATATAATGTTGTAAATTGCTTTTAATAGCAATTTTCATTGGAAGAAAAGATAAATATTGATTTATATTAACTATAAGTTTTAGTAAGGAGCTTTTCAAATTTTTTAGAACTCTTGGTAATGTAATTTTAGCTACACAAAATTTTCATTCATTCAAAAAAAAAAAACGTTTGAAAAAGTTGAAAAAAAGGCATAATGATTAACGAGTAAAGTGGTGAAAGTAACATATAATGTCAACATTTATTAAATCACCAGTTATCCAAAAATATGAAGGAGATAAGAAATGATAAATTTAATCATTTAATTAATACTTTGACACTCTCCCTCACGTGTGCACTCAAACTCCCCCTAAGAGGATTCATAATGAACTCTTCATAATTTTTCTAAATTTAACTCTAAAAATCTACTTTAGTTGATTTTGCTAGCAACTTTTCAAAACCACTAAACATCAAACTCTCTAAATATTTTTCTACCTTAACTAAATATTTTATTTTATTGATAAAACCAACTTTTAGACTCTTTCCATTAAAAACCTACATTAGTTTAAAGGAAAGAAGAAAAAGTATGAAAGAAAAAGAATATTAAAAAGTCTTTAACTTTCACTTTTGGACTCTTTACATTTAAAGAGCATTACTTACCAAAGTTAAATTTAACATTGAGTAGAGCGTTTGTTAAATGGTTTGTCTTGTGAGTTTTGTTAAATTTTTAGAGAAGTCTTAGAAGTAGAGAGTTCATTGTGAATGATCAAAACCCTAAACCGAACCACCCACAAGGGTGACTGAACGGTGGTTTCTAAACCCTAAATTGTTAAAGTAATAATTAAATAATTAAAATTTTCATTTCCTATAAGTTTAAGCTTTTGCAATAACTGATGATTTAGCATGGTATTAGAGATGATTTAACATGGTATTAGAGTAGAAATCCTGAGTTTAAACCATGAATTCATAGTTTATCCCCATTTTCAGTTAAATATTTCTATAAATTAAGTTATTAAATTTAGCATTTCCTATTAGCTTAAGCTTTTTGAGAATTTAATCCTCAATTTCAAAATGAGATGGAGAGTATCCACATCATGGATCAGAATACCTTACAATTTCAAAGAAATCATAAAATCTCAAATTATAGAATTTAGGCTACATATTAAAAATATGGCATGTTACAGTTGAGAATTTAGTAAAATTTTATCAGGTTTTTGTTCTTTATGTTGTAAAATATGGCATGTTATGTTGTCTTTTGGTTTTTTGAACAAGAAGCGTCTCTGCAAAAGTGAAGAATAAGTTTTTCGAAGGAAAATGCATTCTGACTGCCTCAATAACATGCCAGAATTTTAATAAGTCACAATTTTCAAGCGTTTCGATGTAAAGAAACGGCCTAAATTCGATTTAAAGTTAGTACATCTAACGGTGTATATGAAATTTATGTTGTCACGTCTTTTAAAAAAAAAATTAAATAATGTAAAATTATGTAGAGAAAAAAAAAATTGTTAAATTAATCACAAAGAATTGTCATGAATTATCAAAACTATCATGATTCAGTAATATGGATATTGGGTGTCTAAATTTAATACAGATAAGGATTGATATATAATTTTATGGTTGATTGGAAATGGGTATATGTATATTGTTTACATATCTAAATGAAACCAGCGTATTACATTGTATAATATTCTTAATTAGCCATAGAAATAGACACAATATTAATTAGTTCATATTCTAATAATGAGTCTTCAAGTAGGTGGCGTGCAACCACAATTGAAGAGGCAATAACAAAGATTAAAGTAGTTTACATTATTTCTTTTTTCTTTTTTTACCAAACGGATCTATTTTTATTTGACACAACTTTTTATGTACTGAATGCATTTTTAAAGTTCTTTAACGCAATCTCAAACAGACTCTTAGAATTTGACTTTTCTCATTTCCTTTTAGGGATGATTAACTATAAACAAAATTACTTATATACCATTAAGCTTAAAATTATATAACTTGGTTAAAAAAGTGATAAAATTGAAGTAAACTAAATTAGACTTGAAAGGTTGCAAATGTTTTGAGTTCATTTTTAAATGACTACCCTTCAGGATTTCGAACAGAGGCAAGAAGCTACAATGAATGAAGTCAAAAGTCATCACTATGATTGGTGAGTGTTCTTCACATTGGTAGATTCATTCGACCCCTTGAATGACTTTTTTTAGCATAACTAAAAGGTTAATCAGAATTGAAGGTGACTCTCTTATGGTTGTCATGGCTTCGCCTCCCCGACATCTTACAATTGTTCAAAATTTGACCATGGGGTTGGAAGAATCCCAATGAAAATGTTTTCACTTTAATCAGTAGAGATGGTTTATTTGATTAGATTGTCCACATTCAATTAGCCCAAAATCACTAACATCATATACACATTAAATGCAATAAAGAAAATTTTTGAATTGATCCGTACTATAATTATTAATGCAAAAGATAAGTTGAGCAATTAAGAGCCACTCGTTGGATCCTCTAGTTCACTTGAACCAGAGAGGAGCCAGTCAATTGAATTAAGATTGTATAATTGTTTAAAAAGATATGAAAAAACAATTTTGTTCTCTCAATTCAACTAACTAGCTCCTCTCCCGTTGAACTAAAGAGGATCCTATTCCATGGCAGGAGGCACATTTGTTTGAACACAATAATTGCTTGGGTTCATAACTATCTCTCGTATAGCTTTGAATTGTCAGTTGTCATAATGGATGTGTTTAGTAAAGATTGTTGAGTAATTTTTTTTTTTTTGAATAATTATAAAAAATTATTGATATAATATAAAAAGTGAAAAAAATTGGAATGTTTTAAAGTTGATTGTTTTTTTTATGAAAGTGAAAATAAAGGAGGAAAATGGGGTGTTGGTTTCCAAACACCCCCAACATTCATATCCTATATAGAACATGAGTTTCACAAGTTGGTTATATAAAGTAAATATCACAAATGTTATTTTTCCATAAATATATATTAACTATTATTAAGATTTTATCATGTAAGTTAATTAGATAAATTAACTTAAATTTTAAATAATTTAATTTCAAGTTTATATATATATATATGCGCTTATATATACACAAATACACTTACCTTTACATACAAACACATTTCTTTTCACAATAATAGTAATTCAAAGTTTATATATTATATTTGAAGAAAATTGTGTGTACTGAATACGAGGATATATAAGATCAACGCGCATTTGTTCCGCCAAGCACACGATTAAAAGAAGATGAATGCTAGACATCAAGACACTTTTTTTTTAAAATTTAGTTTCAATTTGATGTGTCACAATTTCGTGAAATTTATCATTTTTAAAAATGTGTCACAATCTTATAAAATTATGATACATCAAGATAAAATTAAATTTTTTTAAAAAAATATTAGAATGTCAAACATTTCTCTTAAAAAAAAATGCTCCAACTAATTATTTATTAATGATGTCCAAGCCGAAGAGAAGAAAGAGTAACATGAACATGAAAATCTCAGAGACGTTGTGCGTGATGAATGACGTACAAAGCCTAAAAAGAAGCCAATCAAGCCTGATTTGTCTCTGTCTTTCTCTGCACAACTACAAGTCTGAGAGTGTTCTACCGCTGTTTTTTCTCGTCCACAAACATAATATTCTCAAGTTGAGAAAAACATTATGGCTTTGGGACCACGTTTAGGAGTTAAAATGCTAAGACGAATGCAATTATAAATTATATTCGCATTTACATAATGTATTTATTATTTTTAGGTATCTGCATTCGCGCCATGCAATTATTATCCATTCATGCGCAGTTATTACAATTGTTATATGCGATTAATATCTGCTATACGTATATGAGGTAACGAACGTTTTTTATTACTATCTAAATCTATAAAAAAAAAAATTAAATTAAATAATACGGTTATTACTATATGTAAGTTTAAATAAATTAAGATTTCATTTGTTACACAATTCACGATTATCAACTATAAAATGAACATTATAATTAGCTCATAGAGTAATGGAGGATTTGGATTACCCAAAGAAAAGAAAAATAAATAAATATAATGAAATATGGCTTTGGCTTTGGAATGATAGTGAAAAAAAAAAACATAACATAAATGTCCTATACTTCTCAAATTCAAAACGACGTCATTTTAGTGAATTTAATTAAATATATATATTATATATAAAGAGAATGTGGTTACTATTATTAACCGCATCCGCCTACCTTAAAATCACTATTCATATTCGCATACGAGGATAAGAATTTTTGCTGACCTAATCGGCATATACAGATAATGATAATTAGGTACGAATAACAAGTGCGGATAATTATTATCCCCTGCATTTTTACCGCAGGGCCACAGTACCTCCCAAGCTACCTTGTAGATTGAACCTAACGAAGCATGGGAAACCCCATCGTTGCCTTGTAGTGTATTTTGAAGCTAATTTTAACTCCAAAAGTAAGAAGTTGTTTGCTTTCACTTCATTTCTTGTGGAAAATATATATATATTTTTCAATTCGACAAGGTCAGGATGGTCTTTTCAGCATCTCGATCAGTTAGGTAAATTATTTGCTCAAGCATCTTTTTATTTTATTTTATTTTTATTTATTTAAATTAAGCATCCCCTTTTAAGATAAAGAGAATTGACCCGCACGAGGCTGTTACGTTGTTTGAGCACGCAGCACGCAGCAAGCAAAAACAAGCATGCATGTCATGTATGTGTATAAAAATCAGGCGACATGAGAAACAAAAAGTCGCACTAATTTACTAGATTTTCTTTTATAGATAGATTAATTTACTAGTTTTTCTTTTATGGATAGATTAATTTACCAGATTTTCATTTAATTGTATTACATCTTCAAGCCAAGAAATTGGAGTACTGTCGTGTAATAATTGGCTGCCCAACCTATATATACACTCAAAAAGGACTTGAGATTCCTTTTAGATTATTTGCTTGAATTTGAGATAATTGGAGTAGGTGATTGTGAGAGACCACTTATTTGACAAGATAAATGGTAGGACAATCTAATTTTTATTTGGTCAGATGAATTTCATAAGGAATCTTTCATAATCATCTGTTCGAATTGTCTCAAATTCAGACATAATTTGAGAGAATATTAACCTTGAACAGTCAAAGAACACTAACATATGTGGAAGGAAGGGCATCATTCATTTATATTAACTATAAGTTTTAGTAAGGGAGCTTTTCAAATTTTTTAGAACTCTTGGTAATGTAATTTTAGCTACACAAAATTTTCATTCATTCATTCAAAAAAAAAAAAAAAACGTTTTAAAACTTTGAAAAAAAGTCGTAATGATTAACGAGTTAAGTGGTGAAAGTAACATATAATGTCAACATTTATTAAATCACCAGTTGTCCAAAAATATTAAGGAGATAAGAAATGATAAATTTAATCATTTAATTAATACTTTGACACTCTCCCTCACGTGTGCACTCAAACTCCCCCTAAGAGGATTCATAATGAACTCTTCATAATTTTTCTAAATTTAACTCTAAAAATCTACTTTAGTTGATTTAGCTAGCAACTTTTCAAAACCACTAAACATCAAACTCTCTAAATATTTTTCTACCTTAACTAAATATTTTATTTTATTGATAAAACCAACTTTTAGACTCTTTACATTAAAAACCTACATTAGTTTAAAGGAAAGAAGAAAAAGTATGAAAGAAAAAGAATATTAAGAAGTCTTTAACTTTCACTTTTGGACTCTTTACATTTAAAGAGCATTACTTACCAAAGTTAAATTTAACATTGAGTAGAGCGTTTGTTTAATGGTTTATCTTGTGAGTTTTGTTAAATTTTTAGAGAAATGTTAGAAGTAGAGAGTTCATTGTGAATGATCAAAATCCTAAACCGAACCACCCACAAGGGTGACCGAACGGTGGTTTCTAAACCCTAAATTGTTAAAGTAATAATTAAATAATTAAAATTTTCATTTCCTATAAGTTTAAGCTTTTGCAATAACTGATGATTTAGCATGGTATTAGAGTAGAAATCCTGAGTTTAAACCATGAATTCATAGTTTATTCCCATTTTCAGTTAAATATTTCTATAAATTAAGTTATTAAATTTATCATTTTCTATTAGCTTAAGCTTTTTGAGAATTTAATCCTCAATTTCAAAATGAGATAGAGAGTATCCACATCATGGATCGGAATACCTTACAATTTCAAAGAAATTGTAAAATCTCAAATTATGGAATTTAAGCTACTTTTTTTTAAATAAAAATAAAAAATAAAATTGAAACGCTTGAAAAATGTTACATATTAAAAATATGGCATGTTACAGTTGAGAATTTAGTAAAATTTTATCAGGTTTTTGTTCTTTATGTTGTAAAAAGCTTTGAACAAAAAATTGTCTTTTGGTTTTTTGAACAAGAAGCGTCTCTGCAAAAGTGAAGAATAAGTTTTTTCAAAAGAAAATGCATTCTGACTGCCTCAATAACATGCCAGAATTTTAATAGGTCACAATTTTCAAGCGTTTCGATGTAAAGAAACGGCCAAAATTTGATTTAAAGTTAGTATATCTAACGGTGTATATGAAATTTATGTTGTCACGTCTTTTAAAAAAAATTAAATAATGTAAAATTATGTAGAGAAAAAAAAATTGTTAAATTAATCACAAAGAATTGTCATGAATTATCAAAACTATCATGATTCAGTAATATGGATATTGGGTGTCTAAATTTAATACAAATAAGGATTGATATATATATATATATAATTTTATGGTTGATTGGAAATGGGTATATGCATATTGTTTACATATCTACAATGAAACCAGCGTATTACATTGTATAATATTCTTAATTAGCCAAAGAAATAGACACAATATTAATTAGTTCATATTCTAATAATGAGTCTTCAGACTTCAAGTAGGTGGCGTGCAACCACAATTGAAGAGGCAATAACAAAGATTAAAGTTTACATTATTTGTATGCTAATCATCACTACTTTTAATTAGAGAAAAATAAAAATGACTACTTTTCAAAAATACGTGGCGTTTAGCCACACCTGACGAGGCAATAACATGTACCCCTTTTTGAAAATATTCCACTGCGCTTACATTTTCCCTCTAACGCCTGTGGCTCCTCTTTATTCTCCATGCATTTCCTTAGACAATCTGCTGAGTCGGAACATCTTTGAGGCTTACATTCCAATAGACGCCAACAGAAAGGCACGGTGGCATCTATCATATATATATATATATATAATTATGCTAATGATTATGAACAAGTCCTTAATCAGAAGATTTGGAATTGAACTAGATGAGATGGCTAAAATGGATTTAAAACAAAGTATAAACTACTTACCAGCATTGATATCAGCATCCACAAGGGATATGGTGACAAATAGCAGGGCAAAGAAAACAAATGCTTTGGCCATTCTCTCTCTCTCTCTCTCTCTCTCTCTCTCTCTCTCTCTCTCTCTCTCTCTCTTTCTCTCTTAATGCATACGCTTACTACTATAATTAAGTTGCCCTTTTCTTTTCTTTTTATATGCATGAGTTGAGTACTTGTGCTAATTAATTAAGAACGTGATCAAAGATAAAATTACACTAAGATATGAACGACTACTCTTCAACCATTGCATATTCATATTATACTCTTGATTGGAGGAGCCTTGAGAGCGATGAACACAAATCAGCACTCTTTTAGCCATTCCAATTAACAAAACAGCTTTAATTAGCCACTTGAATTAAAGCGGTTCGAAGTTGAATTCTCTCAACCATTCCATTTATATTCTTAGATCCTGTTTGGAATTGTGTTGGAAAATAGAGTTTTTTTGCCAATAAAAAAGCCTGAAAGAGAGCTTAGAAAAAAGCTAATTTTTAAGCTTCGCCCAAAACGCGGTTTTTCAAAATGTTTTTTGTTTTTTGTTTTTTGACCAAACGGACTTATTTTTATTTGACACAACTTTTTATGTACTGAATGCATTTTTAAAAGTTCTTTAACGCAATCTCAAACAGACTCTTAGAATTTGACTTTTTTCATTTCCTTTTAGGGATGATTAACTATAAACAAAATTACTTATATACCATTAAGCTTAAAATTAAATAACTTGGTTAAAAAAAATGATAAAATTGAAGTAAACTAAATTAGACTTGAAAGGTTACAAATGTTTTGAGTTCATTTTTAAATGTCTACCCTTCAGGATTTCGAACAGAGGCAAGAAGCTACAATGAATGAAGTCAAAAGTCATCACTATGATTGGTGAGCGTTCTTCACATTGGTAGATTCATTCGACCCCTTGAATGGCTTTTTTTAGCATAACTAAAAGATTAATCAGAATTGAAGGTGACTCTCTTATGGTTGTCATGGCTCCGCCTCCTCGACATCCTACAATTGTGCAAAATTGGAAAATTGTGGACTAGATCAATTACTCAATTTCCATTATTCCGGTCTCCTCATTTTGGGAGGCTCGAAAGATTAACAAAACTGTTAACTCTTGTACTCGTCATGTGACTTATTGGGCCGCATCTAAAGTTTAATCTGACTGTACTCCCACTTATTTTCCATGCCTCCATTCTTTTCCTATTTGTAGTGGTTAAGATCAACCCTAGCTAGCTTATTTTAATTTGATGTTTGTTCTGTTGCTCCTTTGGTTGAAGTTTATTTAAAAAAATAAATAAAATAAAAAAGAGATTAACCAGAAAGGTTGTTTTTGTTAGAAGGCTAGTTGGCCACGTGTTAGTGAATGGCTCTTATTTTTATCTCTTTTACGTTGTTATTTAGGTAGGATTAGATTTATCTCTTTTAGAGTCTTGTTGACAACATATGAAGTTGTTGAGTTGTGACTTATGACTTGTGAGTCATATGGAAGTCCTATTTCATGTTAGACTTTTATTCCATTATTTTAAATACTGATTTGTTATTGAATAAAAGTAATCAATTAAGAAAATTATTAAACATTGTGTTTGTGAGTTGTGAGCACCTCTAATTGTTTACAGGATGCTTAAAATTCTTTGAAAATCTTACAAATCTATCTTTCTTATTAGTTTCTCATCCCATGTTACGTGCGTAAGTAACATGTGTTGTGACAAATCCTAATATTTCAGGATTACCAAAGAAGCAGAAAAATAACAAAATAGAAAATAACCACAACACAATCACACAAGGGACACCAAGATAAATTTAAGTGGTTCGGCCTAACAAGCCTACATCCACTGGCGGAGACGATCCATGAAAAATTCACTAACAAAAAGGATGGAGTACAAAGAATTGTACAAACAAAACCACTCAAACCCAAAAGCTCTAATACACCCAAATCTCACGAACACACAAAATTAAATTGAATACAAAAGAGAAAAATAATCTCTTAATTCTCTAAGCCTTTCGGCACTCCAAAACGTGAGATAGTAATTGCTGCCTCTCTCTACGCGAAGCTGGCTTCAGCTCTCCAGCTTGCCCAATAACTGAATGAAGCTTCAACGTACACATATAGACCAAGTGACAACAAAACTTCAGCATGAAGAAAACTTGATCAGACGTGTACAAGGGGCAAGTCAAAGAGCAATGGATAAGAGGGGACCAAGTCATTAAGGCTCACCACAAACAGCAATGGGGATCCGACTTCTGCGCCGAATGCTCTGAGCCTTCAACAATTAATTGCTGTCAACAATTGCTGCGTGTGAGACAAAATACAAAGAAAGGGTGCAAGAAAACAAGATGATCAAAAACACCACAGATAAGACTTGTGAAATACAAGTCACTTTCCCAACAAAATGTATGAACTTTTATGGGATGAAGTTGGTCATTAATTGGAAGGGATCGGAGAATTCGATATAACCTCAGAAAATAACAACATATATAATCTTTCCCTCACTGTTTTCAGCATACATACATGAGCCAGGTGATAAAGCTTATACGTTTATCCATTTTTTCTAATCGCCTATAAAAATGGTTATACGATTAAAGCATTTATAATAATAAGTCAAAGTAACTAATAAAAAAGTAGAACTCTCTACTTTAGCTACTGTTTTTTTCTATACTTTCTTCAATAAATTCTCTATTTTATTATTTACTTGCATTTAAATATTATTTCTTTCTTTTTTATTATATTTTTGCCAACAATCAATAAAAGAGAAAATATTGAATTTCCACACATTTTTTGAACTACACCGTACGAATGTTGCACCTATTCGATATTATAGCAAAATTACACGATTTATGAAAGCAAATCAACAAAAAAAATAAAGCAATTGATCAATTTTTGTTGTTGTTTTTTTTTTTTTTTTTACAAAAAAAAAAAGCAACAATGCAAAATGGAAACCAAAGCAACTAGAAACATACAATAGTTGTAGGGGTGGGTATCGGGGGAATTGGTACCGGTAGAAGAGTTTTTGCCTACCGTCCCAATGTTGTCGGTGAAGTCGGTAATTTCACCGACTTCTTTCTGAGAACATATCTTTCGCCCAATACCGTTACCGGTGCATCAGTGACGGTAACGATCGATAATCGGTTAGAAAGTGAAATCTAAAAGATTCAGACTCTGAGAGGAAGAGATTTTGTTTTCGCCAATCATACAAACCGCGCTGGCCACAAAAAAAAAGGATAAGCTTCAGACTCGGAGAGAGAGAGAGAGAGAGAGAGAGAGAGAGTTTTGAAGATGGTAGGTAAGCTTCAGACAGAGAGAGTTTGGCTACTTTGATTTCACGGAAGGTGCAAGCTGATATGTTCTCTAGATACTTATCCATTTTCGCCGGTGTATACTTGGTGACTTGCAGTAGAGTTCAATAAAAAGAAAAAAAAGTTAAAAAAGAAGATGAAGACGGAGAAAGTAATGAAGGAGTAAAAAAAGAAAAAAGTCGTAACTTTCTGGGTGACTAGCTTGCAGTAGAGTTCAATAAAAAAACAAAAGAAAAAAAAAAAAAAAAAAGAGTAAAGAAAGGCAGAGAGAGAGAGAGAGAGAGAATAGAATTTAAGTTTGAATGAGGTACTACCTCGAAGTCCGAAATAAGAAACAAAGCGCTAGTCTTTAATGATCCACGCCTGGCAACCCATGATTTTTTTTTTTTTCTGAGCACTGATACCACGCCTTACCAGTTAGTGGGCTTTAATCCATACCGTCCGATCAATTTTTTCCTTCAATCCCAGCCGTGTGTTTTTGAATTATGGGTTACAACTATAAGGCACTGATACCACTGGATATTATATGATGCTTCAATTTTTCCTGAGCACAAACTTTTAAATAGTATCGAACGACTTAAATGGAATCATCAAATTACTGATTATCATAAACGGCCAGGATCGCAAGTGAAGCTGATTTCAACTACATACGTGTAGATGAGAAAACAAAATTTAAATCTCTTATCATTTGGTCATCCCTTTGATTCAACGCTTCACTTCCACTCATTTATGTTTTACGCAACCACCCACTGAACAGTCACACGCCCCAAACAATCACAACATCTTCCCCTTCTCCAATTCATTACTTTCTCCGTCTTCTTCTTTCATTCTTTTTTTTCTTCCTTTTATTGAACTCTACAGCAACGCTCTGTCTCTCAAAAATGTCCATAAACCACCTCTCTTTTGAGCTTTCAAGAACACTCTGGTTGACTCAACTACAACAAATGTTGGTTCGGTTCGATGCGAAACCCGACTCTCAGAAAATTGTTTCGTCTACCGACCGAACCGACTTCGATAGGCAAAATCTTTACCGCCTACCGGCCACCGGATGTCGGCGTCGGCGCGGTGACGGTCGATAGGCGGCCGGTGGACGACAGACGGCCGATCTGCACAGTGCTAAATAGTCGTACAATGAACTCGGATTGTAGCTGAGAATGAGTTTGATCGTCTGTAGTGTTCACATGCCTTTCAATGAACTCTAGAAATCTAGGGGTATGCTAAGAAATTTGTACATAGGGAGTTTCAACGATTTGTTCATATTCAATGTTACTAACATTGTCAGTATTTCCGTTGTCTTCAATAATTATGTTATGCATTGTTATGCACACTTTTATAATGAAAAGTGGGTGGGAGAGAGAATGGGATGCATGCATATCATATTGTTTTAGTTTTAGTTTTAGTTTTTCTCAATATTTTATTGGTTATAGAATGAATAGTAAACAGGCTATAGAAAAAAAACTTGATAATAGTCAAATTTGACTATTTTGAAAAGCATTTGACTAGCCTCCTAGAGATGCTCTTAGCAGTTATTAAAAAGTTAATAACCGTCCGCTTGTAACACCCCTAATTCTTATCGCAAGAAATCTCATTATTCCTGTATAATCCATCACATGGAGAATCATTCCCGTCATATATATGAGAATCCAAATCATAGAAAATCTCAAACATTAATCCATTACCATATTTATTTAAGGGAAAATCTAGACTCATCGAGTCTTGACATAAAAATCAAATTCTGCCAACTATAAAACTAAGTTAAACATCTTAATTAAGATACCAATTAGGGTGTCGATTTAAAGGCCACAACCTCATCTCAAGTATAAACTATAAAACCAATCAAAAAAACAAAAAATGTAAAAATGTAAAAATTTGTTATTTTATGGGGCCTCTTATCTCTAACAGTACTACGTCGTTATACATTGAAGAAATCGCGTGCTTACATAAATAAAACAGTTCCTGATAACAAGACAACATGGGCATGCACGAGAACATGTTGGGTACGGTTCCAGTCCCACAAAACCCCCATTCCCACAAATCCACGAATATCCCTTAAAAATAAAATAATCACAAGCTTCATGGGCAGTATAATCAGAAGCTTATAAAATAACGAGAGATGGACGCCACTGTCGCTGCGGCCAGCTGCCAGCCATCCCTAAAAAGAGAGTGGGTGGGTGGGTGGCAACCCAGGGCGGTTACGAGTGGGATGATAATATTTCAAGTGATCTGTGAATTTAATTGATACAAATTCAATATGAAATTATAGGGTTAAAATTGAAGAGTCTGATCTGTTTAATTAAATGGGTCCGGATATGATTCACCTATATAGTTTAATACACATATTTCGATAAGACCAGAATCCGACACATAACATAATGACAGATAATTTTTGACATTAACCCCGAACCCGACACGAATATAATACAAAATTAAAGGGTTATAGTTAATGGGTATTGGTCGGGTTAAAGTTGACCTATATAGTCTTATACTTATGTTTCAATGCGATCTAAACCCGATACGCAAACACAAATTACCACCCCAAATAACAAGCCACCGCTAAATTTTTAATTTTTTTTTAACGAGAATGACACAATAATATGTTTCTATTGTTTTCGTTTTTTATTTGAGGCTAAATATGAGAAAAATGGTCAGAATGTAAACTCCTTAAATTTCTTTTTTTTTTTTTTTAAACGTAAGTAAAACTTTTAAAAACCTACTTGCCGCAATTTTTTTTTTTAATATGTTCCCTAAACTAAGAAAAAGCGAGGGGACGTTAAAGTCCTACCCAAGCATATATTTTTTTTTTATTCAAAAAAATAATTTCTCTTTCCTCTTTTATTTTTATTTTTATTTTTTTTCCTATTATTGATATAAAAAATATTTAAAAATTAATGCTATACACGTACACTCCCACTCTCACACTTTTACTCATGCTCCTTATTCCTTAAGGTAACTTTTAAAATCACTATTGAATTTGAAATCAATTGTTATTGAATTTTCAAAAGCCTCGTCATAAAGTGTGAAAATAGAAATGTAAAAATGAGAGTGTGTATTACATTACTTATATTTAAATTATATATAAAAATGACAAAAAGAAAATTATTGTAGAATTTATTTAAATAAAAAAAATAAAAGAACCATGTTACATATTATTCTTCATTACATTTTATATCCATCTCTTTTACAAATTTACTATACGCAAGTGAGTAAAAGATGGAATGAAGAATAATTTTAGGAAAACTACAATTTACCCCCTTAAAAGTTTCATCCAAATTGCAATCTTGCCTTCAAAGTGAAAAAGCTTGCAATGTACTCCAACTAAGTTTCTTAATTTTGCCATATAACCAATTCTTCGGAAAATATCTCTTAAAAATCATATTTTTTAAACAAAAAAAAAAATGACTAAAGAAAAGAAAAACATTTGGGGTGGCTCCATGGGATTGTTTTAAAAAAATATATATATAATTTTAATTTTTTTTAGGAATATTTTTAGAAGAATTGGCTACATTGTAAATTTTTAAAATTTGGTTAAGGTACATTGCAAGTTATTTTACTTTGGAGGCAAGATTATAATTTTGGTGAGGCAAGATTATAATTTTGGTGCAACATTTAAGGGGTAAAATGTAATTTTTTCAATAATTTTTATCATTTCTCAAAATAAAAATAAAGAAAAATAGGATCTACACAGTGAACGGTTGACATTGTACGACCCATTCGCAAATCGGCGCAGATTCCACGGACAATCACAAATGCCGTGGCGGACTCTGAGCAGTCGATTGACCTGGAAGCGAGACATGTGAGGTTAATGTCAGATAAGGTTCCCACGTCACATCAACCAAAATTCCCGATACGTCCCCCCTGGACATTGTTTGCACTTGCACGAAGCCCAAATCTGTAACCACGTACAAAACAAAGATGAACCACTCCCTATGTCGGGAACGTGCCACGTCATGGGGCAAGAAATACCTGTCACTCTTTCTTTTTTAAGGTCGATCAGTATCGGATGGAGATTCTTCCATGTGGGACTCTCGTCTCTTTACTTGTACTTGAACTTTCTCTTCTTGCTTGCCTGCTGGCTTTGCTCTCTGTTTGAATCGTCTTTGAGAGAGAGAGAGAGATGGCTACGGATGTGGCAGTGTTGAAACACGGAGTGGTGGGGGAGGAGAAGCATGCGAACGCGAGTGCGTGCTGCAAGACAGGACCGGGGTACGCCACCCCGTTGGAGGCCATGTCTGGTCCCAGAGAGGCTCTGATCTATGTCACATGCGTTTATACAGGTACCCCCAGCTTCATCTTTCTCTACTTCAATTGATTTGGCATCGCATAAATAGCAATTTTGCCTTTGTGGCAGGGGAAATTCTTAGTAGTTGTTTGGATAGACGGTTTGCTCAGTTTATGATTGAATTTCTGAGCTGAGGGTGTTTCTCTTTTTGTTTCTTTCTTGGGTGTTTTTTTTTATATATTTTTTTATGGGAATAAAAGGAACTACAATATTTGTAATTTTGGCTTATCGATAGATATGTAGTTCTTGGGGGTTCTTCTATTCTTTTGGATGCTTAAATCCAATTCGAAGAACATTCTGTACATTTAGACAAGTAAATCGCTCGTAGCTCCTTTTAGCTTCCATTGCCTCTGACCATTAAATTGTCAGAGGTATGAAAGGTTAGGTTACTTAGTGCTGTCCTGATTTGTGTCCCTTTTCCTGCTTTGAGATGATATCATGGTTTTAAGATATTAGCTTTCTCTGTTAATCGTTTCACTACTGGATCCTCAAGGACCTCAACTGTAAGAGAATGAGCAGTTAGTCCTACTTGGCAAGCCTAATTGGGTGGACTATATATGCCTGCCCGTACTAAATCCCATTTCATGAAATGCATCCTGAGTTGAACAATATTTATCATCACGCTTCCTTGCATTGCTAAATCAAAAGCCTAAATCTATGTGGTGCATCTCCTCTGTAACTGTTATTTTGAGCCGTGTATCTAATAACCTTTGGCTGTTTCATTTGCCTTTTGAGTTAAAAGATGAACCCAACTGGTAACCTGAAATGTTGTTCTTCTTAAGTTGCTTCTTATAATTCAAGAACTCTAGCTGTATTTTCATTTGGATATTTGCATTATTTTGTTCTTATCCTTTGTTAATTTAGTATCGTAGGATTCTTATATTTGCATGGCTTCATTTTCTGATTTTCCTTAAATTTTCCATTTGGTTTCTATCTAGGAATGAATATGATGAATGCATTAATTAAGCAGTTATACACTCTGAGAAGGCCAATGATGATCTAGATAATTTATCACTTGAAGCAATCATCTTTGATGTCCTTTTAAGAATTTTGGATGTAGAGGGACGCTTTTTTTGCATTGTGAGGTTCATATCCCCTTGCACCATTTTTTCTTTTGTCACAATGATGTCCTTTCTTGTTTATCCTCACTTTAATGTTTCATTTTATTGATAAACAAGGAAAAATAAGAGGGTATCTTGATTTGGATTCAAAACTTGGTTTTCTCTTCTTCTATTTCATCGTTTTATGGTTCTTTAACTTCTGAAAGGCCCAGTGGCAAATGAGTGAATCTTTAAAGTTTGTAGTGATGGAGTTTTAGGTTGCTTTTCTGCAATTTTTTTTTTTTAAAAAAATGACCTGTGGCTGATCCGCTGATACTAGCACCAAATAAACATCAAGTGAAAAACGAAGATTTCCTTCTTGGTTTTTTCAAGAAAACCATGCTCCAAATATATTTAAACAGTTTTGGATTTTCCCCCTTCCTGTCTTGCAGAAGTATGGATTTCAATGAAGCAGTTTCTTTTCCATATATTATCTTTGTATATAGCCTGTTGGTGTCTTTACAATTTATGGTTATATTGGTGGATATTTGTTCCTCACCTTTGGTCTCCACCACTAAATATCCTTTTCTGTGCGTGGACCAATTGATTAGTTCTTGTTCTTTACACAGATTGCTTTTGTGCAGATATAGAATTGTTTTGAATTACTTATCTTAGTTTGACATCTTTAAACCACTATTTATTTCAAAAACTTAAACTAGTAGAAAATGATCACGTGTGGGCGCAAACTCCACCTCAATAAATGAAGTCTAACACGTGGAATATTTAATTGAATTGAGATAAATTACGAAAATAAGGTTTGAATTTAAAATTTTTTATTCTGATACCATGTTAAAACACTCCATATCCCAAAAGTTTAAGCTAATAAATAGCAGTGAATTTAATTATTTGATTAATATTCTAACAGAGATACTATAATAAGTTATTAAATTCAATGGTTTGATGCATGCATATACAGGAACGGGAATAGAGAAGCCTGATTACCTGGCCACTGTGGACATAGATCCAAGCTCTCCTACTTATTCAAAAGTTATCCACAGGCTGCCTGTGCCTCATGTAGGCGATGAACTACATCATTCAGGGTGGAATTCATGCAGCTCTTGCCATGGAGATCCATCAGCAGATCGACAGTTTCTGATCCTACCTTCACTAGTGTAAGAGACTAAATTTTATGTTGCATCAATGACTTCATTACAAACATAAACATATATAAATGCACAGATACAAATCAGTAGTATAACTTGTTAGAATATATGGAAAATATATTATATTTTCCGTATATTCCTTATTTGGTTGATATTGTAATATTCTCTATTTACGGTGAATTGTAATCAAATCATGGGGATTTGATTACCATATTAGTATTTACTCTGAACCCTATAAATAGGGACTTTTGTATTGTAAACAGAACAAGTTAATAAGATCACAATGTAGCCCTTTGGGCTTTACCCTGTGGACTAGGTCATAGACCGAACCACGTAAATCCCCTATCTCTTTTCTCTGTCTTGCTTCCGTTATTATTCCAATTATTATTCGGTCCAATTTGACATGGTATCAGAGCCCCAATTCTCTTGGGTGATTTTTTTTTTCCTGGGTGTTGGCCGACGTGTTCTTGGAATTTTTTTTGGTCGACCGTTCTCTTGTGATTCTCTTGGTTTCTCAGCCGATTGGTTGGTATTTCACGGTGGTTTGGCATTCTCAACCTTTTCTGTTTTGGTTGCTATCGGCGTTCGGAGATTTGATTGTCGGTGTTTCTGTTTTGCACAAAGTCTTGTGCGTCCGGTGATTCGGCTGTCGGCGTTCGGTGGTTGTCAGCGTTTCTGTTTTGCAAGAAGTCTTGTGCATTCTGGTCTGTGGCGTGGTGCGAAGTCTTCTGGTTCGGTGGTCCTAGGTTGTTCGGTCCCCTTTTTCCAGTGGTTCCGTGTTGCTCTGTGGTCTGGCCGTGTCTGTCTTGCCGTGCTGCTCCTGTAGGTGTGTCTTCTTCGTGACCTGCTGTGTGTGAGGGCGGATCGTGGGTACGATTTTGTGCGTGGTGTGAAGATTTGTTGTTCAGGCAGTTTCGGTGGGTGCTGGGTTTCTAGGTGTCGGCCATCTCTGTTGAGGTGGTCTCCAGCGATCTGTGGTGGACATGAGCGTTTCCGGTGATCTGGCCTGCTGGGGTCAGCGGTCTGGTAGTTTCCAGTGATCTGGGCTGGTAGCTATCGATGTTCTGGTTCTGTTATTCTTTTCGATGCTTTGATGCTGGTTCTGTTACTCTTTCCGGTAATTTGGTGCTATCGCCGTTTGGTGATTTGTTGGTTGGTCTGTGCAACCTTTGAAGTATTTTCCCAAAATTTTCGGTGGTATGAAGGCTCAAAAAAAAAAAAAAAGTCAGGTTTTGTGTTTCTTTGAAGGAGTTTGTCGTGAATTTCTGTTTGGCGTACAATGTGTGGTGTGACGCAATTTTTTTGAAGGGTGCGATTCAGGATTCTGTGCGTTGAATTTTTGTTCTAGGTAATTTTTCTGTGGTGACGGTGAACGTGGATTTGGTACAGTCTGGTGCGGTGCAGTGTACATGGTTGATTATTAGGTGAACATGGGCTACGTGTGGTGCGGTGCTTTCTCCAGGAGTTGCTTAAAAAAAAAAAATAAAAAAAAAATAAAAAAAAAAAGAAAAGAAAAGAAGTTCTGAAGCAGTAGTTTGGGTGAATCAGCGAGTGGGTTTCCTGTGGGTGCTCCTTTCTTCTGTTTGGTCGGCCGGTTCATGCGGTCCCTTGGTGTGGTGTCATTCCACGATGAGCGTGGAATCCTTGGTGTGGTATCATTCCACGGTCGTGGAATTCTTTGGTGTGGACAGGTTCCGAATGAGGAAGTCCCCTTCGATTTTGGTAGTAGTCGATTCTAATCGGCGATTTTGGTAGTAGCCGATTCTGATCGGTGATTTCGGGCGTTTATCTGTTGTTCAACCGTTGCCCAACGGTTCTCGGTAGTAGTCGATTCCAATCGGCGATTTTGGTAGTAGCCGATTCTGATTGGTGATTTCGGGCGTTTATCTATTGTTCAACCGTTGCCCGACGGTTCTCGGTAGTAGTCGATTCCAATCGGCGATTCTGGGTATGATCCGATTCTGATCGGTGATTCCAGGTTTTTCAGGGGGAGTATTCCCGTTCAAGGTTTTCAGGGGAAGTAGTTCATGTTCAAGGTTTCTGTTGCTCTTGGTCGTTCAGGGGGAGTAGTTCCCGTTCAGAGAAAGAAGAAGAATCAAACTCAAGATTTCAGAATCTTCCATCTTGAGTTTGAGGGGGGATATTAGAATATATGGAAAATATATTATATTTTCCGTATATTCCTTATTTGGTTGATATTGTAATATTCTCTATTTACGGTGAATTGTAATCAAATCATGAGGATTTGATTACCATATTAGTATTTACTCTGAACCCTATAAATAGGGACTTTTGTATTGTAGACAGAACAAGTTAATAAGATCACAATGTAGCCCTTTGGGCTTTACCCTGTGGACGTAGATCATAGACCGAACCACGTAAATCCCCTATCTCTTTTCTCTGTCTTGCTTCCGTTATTATTCCAATTATTATTCGGTCCAATTTGACATAACTAATGTGTGCGTATGTGTGTGTATATATAGTATTTGGTTAAGAAATGGAAATTTATTGATGAATGAGAAAAGGGTGGACAAAATTGGCCAACGTATAATGGTAGAAAAAGAATGTAAGCAAGAGCTTTAGAACCTACTTTATTTGAAGCTTGCAATAAATATTCTTAGTGCAAAAGTACTGGTAAACGACTAGTTTGGAGACTGGCTCATGTGTATTGCATTGAGTCTGAGAATATTGTTGTGAATCACCATTTGATAAATTTAAGTGGTTCATATAATTGAAATACTAGTTAAATTTATGAACTGTGATCAGTTTTGAAATTGCAACTTAACAGTCTGAAGTTCTCTTAATCTCTGGATTGTTGTGGACGAGTTTGAAAAGATGTATATCCATATATAGTGCTTCATTTAGTTCTAGGATTTAGTCATAATCAAGCAGTTTGGCAGTGGTTTTATCGCATGTCCCATCTCGCACTTGGGTTTGACCTGGTGTTTGTAGCTCGCTGTCTAATAATTTAGTATTTCATTGCTTAGAAGGGTTTTTCTAATGTACGTATAGTAATCTTGTGATGATTTATGTATTTAATAACCTATTATTGGTGCTCTAGTTTTCCTTAATTTAGTTTTATGAGCAGTATCACATTCTTAAACCTCACCAGTAAGCGTGGACTAGAAAATTATGGCTCAGGTTTAATAGGTCTACACCTTTTTTTAC
Organism: Alnus rubra; assembly: GCA_028654335.1. Taxonomy (NCBI): domain Eukaryota; kingdom Viridiplantae; phylum Streptophyta; class Magnoliopsida; order Fagales; family Betulaceae; genus Alnus; species Alnus rubra. The sequence continues at coordinate 112,063 of JAJPGS010000243.1, forward strand.
TTTTTTGGCACATCCCCACACTGTTTAGATCCTAGATATGTAATTTCTGGTTGCATTTTATGTTTTGGAATATCCCCACGAAAGAAACACAAGTGAAACACTTTTATCCATGAATCTTATAAGTCTTTTATTTTCAACAAAAGGATCAGTTTTATGGTTTGGTGAGATACGATCGATGGTATTGAATTTTGACAATTTCTGTTTTGGTTTGGTACCTTTTTGTGTTTTCTTGTATTTCCAAGGGATCTTTGCTATAGGATGCATATGTGCCTTAAAATTCCATGGAAGCATTTTAGAATAACTTCGTTTCCATAAGAGACCTAATAATGAAGCCTTAAGTATTTCCTCTCAACTGTTCTCCAAAAGTTCCGATTACTAGTATTGATGTTTTCTAATTTGAAAGAGATGCATCAACTGTCTGTGATATAATTTCCTTACTAAGTCAAGTTTTTTCAGATCTGGGCGGATATATGTGATTGACACAAAAACCAATCCAAAGGCTCCATCATTGCATAAAGTTGTTGAACCTGAAGATATCATTCAGAAGACTGGTTTAGCTTATCCGCACACATCCCATTGTCTTGCTTCTGGAGATATAATGGTGTCATGCCTTGGAGATAAAGATGGAAATGCTGCAGGGAATGGCTTTCTTCTCCTTGATTCCAAATTTAATGTGAAAGGAAGGTAGAGTAACTTGAGACAATCTTTTGTCTAACTTGAGACATACATGTAAAAATAATCTTTTACTATAAGCATGCTAGTTTTGGAAAATCTTGTGTCTCATCTATGCTTCTTTTGTTGTTCAATTTCTTAGATTAATTAATGTAAACAATCTGTCAACATGCAAGATAAGATTGATAATGCACAACACTGAAAAGCTTTTCGAAGATTTCATGTAGATGGTAACAGTTTCATAACATATTTGAATTGTTGGCATTGTAAATTGAACATGTCTAAGGCAGATTTGATCGTTATATTCATAATATAACCTTAGCTCCCTTGAGATCTATCAGGTGGGAGAAACCAGGGCATAGTCCACTGTTTGGCTACGATTTCTGGTACCAACCACGACACAAGACAATGATAAGCTCATCATGGGGTGCCCCTGCTGCTTTCACCAAAGGTTTCAACCTTCAACATGTTTCTGATGGTTTATATGGGAGGCATCTGCATGTGTACAGCTGGCCGGGGGGCGAACTGAGACAAACATTGGATCTTGGCAGTACAGGGCTCTTACCTTTGGAGGTGATTGTGTAGAAATTCTACAGCATTGTTTCCTATATCAGAATCTGGCCAATGTTATTATTTGTTAATTTAATTTCTATTATTTTTGTTATCAAAATTTTATTGTTCTGGACCTACTTTGTCTCAATCTAACGGATTTTGTAGATAAGGTTCCTGCATGATCCTTCAAAAGACACAGGGTTTGTTGGTTGTGCCTTGACAAGTAACATGGTGCGATTTTTCAAGACCCAAGATGGCTCATGGAGCCACGAGGTATACACATAAGATATCTATTATGTCTACGCAGTAGCGTGCCCATGTGTCTGTTCGCCTTAAATTTTCTCTGTATTGTCTTTTTGTAGAAGCATTGTGGCCCACAGTACTCTGATTAATATTTGCAGGTTGCAATATCAGTGAAGCCATTGAAGGTGGAAAACTGGATTCTTCCAGAAATGCCTGGGCTTATAACTGATTTTCTGATCTCTCTTGATGATCGTTTTCTGTACCTCGCGAACTGGCTTCATGGGGATGTGAGGCAGTATAACATTGAGGACCCTAAGAATCCTGTATTGACAGGCCAAGTATGGGTTGGGGGACTCATACGAAAGGGCAGCCCAATAGTGGCAGTGGGAGAAGACGGTAAAACATGGCAGTTTGACATTCCAGAGATTAAGGTTTGTATGATCTCCATTGTAGAGTTGGATCTCTTTCTGAGCTAGCTTATTGCTGCCTAATTTATAATTGATTGGGCGCTTTTGTTAACAATTTCTCTAACGAGAGTCTTAGTTTGGAATATTGCTCATGTGAATTTTAGATAATGCTTTAAAAGTATTTTCACACGGAGACGCATCAGATAATCTGTTTGGCTCTTTAAGTTTCTGGTTTACATCATGTTTCCGTAACAAAAACTTCTATATATCGATTGACTAATATTCATTATTTGGTGATTGACAGTGTTTAACATTTAATAATGTCATGAATGTCATTCATCACTTGAAATGCCTTTTTCCCATAAAGTGGCATTCCTAGTTGAGCTAGACCATTCAACTGATAGGCTGGAGTAAAATAGAAGTATTTGAGCATTTCACCATATCTCTGATGTTTCATGGTAGTATAAACTAGTGTAATTATGTGGCTTAGGTGCAAAAAACCCTTCTATTTCACATACTAATGTGATAGTAGTTTTGCTCCATGGAGTACCATTAATTTACTCTATTATTTGCTTCAAATTTTCCTTTCAGGGAAATCAGTTGAGAGGGGGACCTCAAATGATACAGTTAAGCTTAGATGGGAAGCGGCTTTATGCCACCAACTCGCTCTTTAGTACATGGGATCGTCAATTTTATCCTGATCTTGTTGAGAAAGGATCCCACATGCTACAGATTGATGTTAACACAGAGAAAGGTGGTCTGACAATAAACCCCAACTTTTTCGTGGATTTTTCAGGTGAACCTGATGGTCCATCCCTAGCCCATGAGATGAGATATCCTGGTGGTGACTGCACTTCAGATATATGGGTTTGAGCAACTTTGAAAACTTTTTTTTTTTTTTTTTTTTCCCAGTAATAAAGGCTAATCTTGCAAGATGTAATAGGAAACAGAGTCTTTGCAAGATGTACTTATCTGTCCAACTTATGTTGATTGTGATGACAGCATGGATGTAAGGGCAACACAGTCTTTGATGGATGAAATAATATTTGTACTTCCAATTGTGGTTTCATATATATATATATACACGTTCACTAAACGATTACGGTCGCAGAGTCAAATTGCCTTCATTTCACGTTGAGCATGTGGTGGTAGCCTGCCACCTGGTGACGGCCCCATGGGAATTCTGATACAACGTTCGTTTCAATTGGCTAAAAGATTTTCAGTAATACGTTCACTAAACGATCACGGAGTCACTGTCTGATTGCCTTTATTTCAAGTTGAGCATGTGGTGGTAGCCTTCCGCTTGGTGACGGCCCCACGGGAATTCTGATACACCATTGGTCACCACATGCATGTTGAATCGGATAGAGACACCCACAATAATAGAAGCGATTCATTGAGAAACTCGTCGTACAAAGAGAATGAAAGCTGCGCGGAAGAGAACCCATTCATTATGTCTTGTGCTCGCACCACTGTTAATGATCCTTCTTCTGCAAGAACTCGGCTCAGTTGATAGAGTTGCTGCTACACAAAACAACTACGATGACGATCACATTCACGGAAAATGCAACGGTTTGACAGGCGGCAGGTTTCTTGGAACGACCAAATACATATTTCCAGGAGTTCTCAGGGCCGATCAGCCGGTGTGTGGCAAACTAGTGAGGGGTGAGCCGTATAGTGGAAGTTGTCTGCCTCCGCCAGCAAACCGTCCGAACAGAGGCTGCAACAAGTACTACAGGTGTAGGATGTGATGTCTAGCTACTTGTTCACTATTTGCATATTATTATCCCAGTATCATATGTCAATTTGCTTTAGTTAATTTTTTCCTGCTTCTCTTAACTATATATATATATATGATGTATGTCTCCAAGAAAATCTCTGGATCGTTCTTTATGACCATGTCTTGGATTCCTCACGAGTGCCATGTGAAGAGATTGAGCACACTGGGACATGCTACAATGGGAAAACAACATTTTCTGATCACCCTATCAATTCCTTCACAGTCCCATCCCTCACAGTTATTAAAGATTTTTTTTTTTTTTTAAAAAAATAAAATAAAAAATAAAATCTCTGCGTGTGTATGTGGCAGGGCATGCAGTGATATGGTAACAAATTGTTGTTATATATGTCTATCCATCTAAATGCAATAATAGAGTAGAACAAAACATATAATAAAAGAGGAAAAATAGCACATGAAAACGAAAGGAATACAATATATATTATCAAGGTTTGGTGAAGTGCAGTCCCACAGCTTCTAGCTAGTGCGGCTTCCACTAAGAGCTTTTTTCCAAAAAGTCTTTGATGATTCTCGATCAAAGTGCTTAAAAGTAGGAAGGATTTACAGAAACGTCGTCTAACTCGATCGATCCACCATGAAGTCTCTCAAATTCTGCTTCCTTCTTGTCCTTGCCCTTGTCTATCTCTTCAACCCTTCTTCCTTGGCAACCCATGCTCACAGTAGTACCCCATGCAACGGTTCGATTGCAGAGTGCAATGAAGAAAATGAGCAGTTGATGGAGACAGAGATAAGTCGGAGATTTCTTGCACAACAGAAATCTATATCATATGGGGCGCTAAGGCCAGACCGCCCTGCCTGCGACTCCGGAGCTAGAGGTCAAGCTTATAGTGACAGTGAAGGCTGTCTCCCTCCCCCAGCTAACCCTCCCAATAGAGGGTGCCCTAAATATTACCGTTGTAGGTCCGGCTCCTGATCATCTAAACTCCATGCATGGAAGTTGTATCACATGATGATGATCCAAGCTTCAAACCCATATGGTTGAAACAAGTTTTAATTTAAGGTTCATGTAAATCTATCTGTTGTCGTTTGTAATATGCAGTGATTTTCTAATTCTTGATAATCAACCACGAATCTATATATCCAAACTATTGCTATAAATTAACTCTTAAATAATCTCAATTTGTCGGTACTTAACTTCTTCTGTTTTATCATTTGTTTTCCTTGGCTTTAATTTCATTTTGTCGAATTATGTCTCGTAATTAACAACTCAATTGCTTTCATATTATTTTCAACCATTTCTTTTCATCTAATTTTCATTCAAACACAGTAATTAGTTTGATTAGCACCGTTCTTCTGATTCTTTTCATATTTCTTTTGAGAAACTTAATAATATAATTTTGTTTGTCGATTTTACAATTTGCTTATTATGTTAGGTTGTCCTTTTACTTTTAATTAATAGCCATCGTCGTGCAGTGCTGGATGTGAGTAAAGGTAGGTGATAATGCCTTTTTGTGAAGGATATAATCTGAACCTATAATGTTGTTCATTATTATAAGAATTATACATTATTCTCAAAAATTAGTGGGATTGGTAGGTAGAATCCAAAATTACTTTTAAAATTCATAAACACACCCCACTCCATCACGGAATAGGAAGTATTTTATGGTCCAGATTAAATTTATAATAGTTAATAATGCATATGCCGCCTACATAGGCACATCACTTAAAATTTTTAAATGATATAACACCATATACACAGTTAAATGTTGTAAAATGTAAACCCCCTAAGAAATGTAAGAGTTTCCTACAAATCAAGAAATTTTCTACAAACCAACCTCTAAGAATGGCATGTACGTGTCTTTTAGCAATGAGAAACAAATGTTTTTATAATAGTATGTGCTTCTCACATACTTTTTAATAGTTTAAAAGACAGGTCACTTTAAAAGGTTGGTTTGTAAGAGTTTTCTATATACCAATTGGTAGGAAATTTGTGTCATAATTCCCCAATTATACCAAAGATTTAGAACTGCAAGGATACAGAGTCCAGCCAAACTCCAAGTTACCAAATCTGATCCTAATAATAATATTGAAAAGAACCACAATTTTAAAATAAATAATTAAAAAAGATACTAGAGATCATCCCCCACATTTTTAAGGTCAACTACAGGAGTCCCGTTGCAGAATTCTATAACACATAACGAAACATAAAGACATGCCTAAACAAAAAGGGGGAAATTTGACATTTTTATCTAAGAATGGATATCCTTAACGCTCATTTTGTCCAAATACAGACTAATGTCGATGAAATTGGTCACTCATATGGCAGGCAGGGTCCACATATGGCTCAAGAAACAAATAAAGGAGAAATAAAGGAAAAACTGGTTACAAGTGAGAAAGACAATGATAGCTTTCAGCCCACATAACTGAAAATCTGGATCTACCTAAATGAAAGCTTCCATACCTCTCGGACATTAGATGAACCATCTGCAACTTCAGCAACCAGGTTAGCAGCCATAACACCTGAAGGGGGAAAAAGAGGTCCACTTAACTAGTACTCTGTACCATTTGAGTTAATTTCACCAAAATACAGTACCATAAGAAATGTATATATAGATCAACCATGACACGTTAAGCATGCACTGCATAGCTCCTGAATTTGGACTCTATATTAGGCACAGAAATATTAACTGTGTGCATCAGCTCAGACCTACAGAGCACATGACCAACATGAAGTTACATAACAAACAAATTGTCTGAGTCCTCTTGCTCTTGGCCTGCCTATGATATTTGTCTAAGAAATAATATTTTCAGAAAATAATTGAAGCATACAAGATTTATTACAATGAGAAAGGCTACTCATTCATTATGACGATATGCTGTAAATGTTTCATAACCCTCGCACATGATCTCAAGGGGCAAAAAAAAAAAAAATTTGCACGATATAGCCTTTGCAATTTTTGTGAACATATTTCAGAAGGACTAGCTCACCATCTTTCTCTACCAGAGATAGGAACCGCCGTGTTCCCCCACCTACTCCAAAATAATGTTTCTTTGCTGCCATGTAAACAACCCCATGAGGACAGCTTGTGCTCTGTAAATTAAAAACTTTTAGAGCATTTAGCTTCAAAATGACAAAAATATATGGTCAGCGACTAAAAGGCCAGGGAAAAAGAAAAGAAAAGAAACCTTCTTGATAAGTTCAAAAAGGCTTTGGAGAGTGGAGATTGAGTAAACCGTTTCTGCCATTAAAACAATATCATAACCAGCAACTTGACTGTGCCCTGAACTATAGTGTAGATCATTCTCATTGTCTTGTACAGGAGGAAGAAGTTTATGGATTTCACTCCAGTCACCAGCAAAGAAACGAACTTCACCACCAGAATTTTTCGCGTTTGTTGCTAAAGGTTTATTTTTTCCTGAAAGGTTTGCATTTACGTTGGGAATGGTTAGACAACGTATGACCTCAGCATTGAAGTCCTGAAAATGAACAACAGCTGCACCCTGACATAACAAATGGAGAAGCTCAGCAGACCTATAAATTTTCAACAATCTTCTATACAACAACCAAAGAAGCAAAGTTCACCTCAAGACACGCAAAGATCCCTGGAAGTCCATGACCACATCCAAGCTGAAAAGATTAGAGGAAGCTCATTAGGGGGTAGCAAGGAAGGAGAGGGCAAGAGATAAAAGGCATCTGTCTCAATTTCCATTCACAATATCCTGAAAATTGGTAATTAGGGCAGGAATTACCAAACATGATTATAAAGATATACAAAAACTACCACAAAGTAACTATCCCCACAGGTTGACCAAAGTTTAACCAAATTCAAACATTGAATCACTGCATACCTAGATCTGACATTCAAATTTAAGCTTCATTTAACGTCTAAATCCACCTATGTTGTTGACATAATCAAAAGCAAGTTATTATCATTGTACAACATTCACATGAACTTGAGAATAAAGTATCGTAAATCAAGTAGACAAAATGAGCAGATATATAAATTACAGGGGGAGTTATATTGTTGGAGATCCTATAAGCAGTGTTGTTGAAGCACGCCTAAAGCACAAAGAGCAAAGTGCGGGAGGAAAAGCTTCTGTTACCCCTAAATCAATACACATGTAATTAAGCAGACCAAAAGTACCAAAAGCACACGCTCTTTTGCAATAACTGTTGGATCTGAAACCAATTAAAACTTATGTTGATTAGTTATGCAAAATCTTTTCTCATGATCTACTACACTAAACACAAGTTTGTTTTCCCTTATATATGTAAATCTGTGGGACAGGGTCTAGAAGAAGAAAACACCAAAAGTTCAAGGTCCCATATCATCCATCCCACCCTCCCTTTTATGAGCAAAAGTTCTCTTAATTTTTACGGACAAAATGTTTTGGGGGAAAAACAGAACTAATACAGGCCTAAAACAAAATGACCCTAAAAGAAAATCCATATGAAAATTAAAAAAAAAGAAAAAAGAAAAAAAGAAAAAGGATATGTCGTTTAAATGAAAACGGAATGCCGTTTAAAACAAAGCATTGAATTTGTTTGCTCTCTGTGTCACCCAAAAGCAAATCTCTCATCCATGAGGCATGAGTAATCATATAAATGTACCAAATCAATATTGACAGCCTGACTATGTAACATCAGCATGGGCATTTAGAAGGAAAACACAAAATATAAATTATTAACAACAATGCAGCAATTGAGCTTCTGCATTAAAAAGATGTAGTCATAAAACACCAAAGATATCGCTTTTCCATTTTATCTAGAAGATGAAAACCACTGTGATCTTATCATCCTAAGTATTCACATGTTTATGCATCGTTGAACATTATAGAATCACCTGAAAATTAGGAGCCCACCTCTAAAACTCGCTTTTCGCTGAATGACAAATTGCCATTTCTAACCTCTGAGCAAAGGGCTTTAACTAGATCCAGTGAACCTTCCCATATCTTCAGCCCCCCTGCATTATCAGTTGATCATAAGCACAACAAATATGACTCAATTTATGAATATGAAAACCAAACTTGAAACAGAGTTGCAACAAAAACAAGCAGCTAAAAAAAAAAAGCAAAGACAGGAGAATTCTTACACACCTTCATATTTCCCCGGGACTAAATCGGAGTTGGATAAACCGAAAACCTCTTGAGTATTAACCCGGCCCTAAAAGAGGCAATATATAAATTGGTCATATAACAAGGTTGCATTTGGATTTAAGTATTTAAAACCAAGGTAATTGTTAGTATGAATCGCTTTATATGGAATTTAACAGCAGATGATGGATTTGAGTTTTGATTATTTACTTCAATAAAAACACTAGTTTTATGAATTTGGCATAACATCTATGCCTAATCATTTCAAATCTACTTCTTAATAAGGCTTAATTCCATCCATGAATTATCAATAGAAAAAATTTATAGTTTTCATACTTTATTCAATAATTTTAGTTTCAAATTTTTCTAGATCTTCTCTTCTTCTAGTTTCAAATTTTATTTTATTTTATTTTTTATATTATTTTTTCTTTTTTTCTTTTTTTATGATGAGGAACCCCTCCAAGGCAAAGCCACTTCATGTATACTTGGATTGTGCCTTTACACTTTTTAATGAATTTGCAATTACTTATCAAAAAGATATACTTTATTCAAGCCATTTAAACTAAAAGCTAAAATCAAATCCTTATCTTCAACTACTTCCATCAAAGTAATTTAAAATCCTAGAAACTGTCGAGTATTAAGAAAATTCCTTACAGGCCGAAAAATATGTGAAGAATTGCAAAGAATTCAAAATTTTGAATCTTTTCAGAAGTTTCCATTATCTGGGACTGGATGGAAAACCATTCTGTTTTCATTATCCATGGTCAGTCCTAAGTTATTTCAAAAAATCAAATCTTTAAACAGTAGATTCAAAGCTCTCTCTCTTAGAATTAGGCATTAAAAAAAAAAAAAAAAACATTTCTCATTCTCTTATATTTTTGTCCATTTTATTTGCTTGCATTTTCTTTTCCACAATTTTCTTGCCAACCAAGCAGTTTAAAAAAATACTCAGACTTTCCATTATCTGGGACATCAAGCGCAGCCTAATAAAACCATTCAGCTCTTCTAGCTTGACGTTCTTATTGATTTTGGAAACCGAAGCTAAAATGTAGATAACACTGAAAATTCTCACTCTTTAAGAAATCAAAACCACAAAACATATAATAAACCCTTACATAAGCATAAAATGTTCCATGTTTTCTCCTTTTTTTGTCATATTTTTCCCTTTTCTTTCCCTTCATTCTCTCGGCAACCAAACAGAGGGAAAGAAAAAACTTACCTTGAGCAAAGTAAGTTCCCCCAAGTTCACAGGCTCCACAGTGTACTTCACAGAAGACGATATCTATTTCACAAAAAATAAATAAAAATCTCAATCGAACCCCTAAATTTAGTCAAATTAATGAATTGATGACAATAATAATAATGATAACGATAATGATAGTACCTCAGAGGAAAGTACTTCGACGCAAGGAGGTGGAGGAGGGAGAGGCGTTTCTGGAGAATCAAGAAACCCTAGACCCGACTTGTCCGAAGATGAGAATAGTTGAAACGTTTCGAAACTTGGTTTCTGAGAAAGGTTTATGGAGAGCGTTAGTAACGCGTAAAACAGAGTCAAGTATCAGAGCGTGGAAGCTCAAATCATTTGTCTGCGTGCGTTAGGGTATTACGACTGTCGTTTAGGCTCACCTCCGAGTTTGCCGCCATTCTGGCGCTACTTCTGAGCTTCCCAGCCTCCGCAGCGGCAGGCCCAAATGGGGGTTGTTTCTTTTCGGCTTTCGTTTGATGTTTTCTGTTCCCTTTGGTATCGCTATTCGCTACCCTGCCAATTTTTCGTGCTAGCTGCAACTGGACACGACCTCGATCGATAGGAAATTAGAAGATTAAAATTAGATAAAATTACATTTTACTCTTTAAGTTTTACCAAAATTACAATTTTCTTCCAAAGTGAAAAAAATTAAAATTAAAATTACTATGCTACCACTTTTGGTGTAGAAATCCAAGCAAAGGAAGAAGATGAAGCCCCGGGGGGGCTCTAAGATTAATATTAAAAGTCAGAGGACGAGATCAAACAAGTTCCCACGAACGAGGCCGTTCGGAGTTTTCAAAGTCTTCTAAATCTGTGGTCAATGACTCCATTCTCTGCCTTCTTCCAATCTTCTTGTGGCCATGGAAATGGACAGCTTGAGAGGCGTAGGAGCCTGAAGGAATAGCTGGGATTGAAGGTGGTCTATCTGGGTCAGGCTCTGCCGCACAGAACACGTTCACATCTACGTTGGAGGCAGTGGCGGAGTCAGAATTTTAGATCACGGAGAGCAAAATTAAAAATTAAAGTTGAACACAATTTGATTAAAAATACTAAAAAATATTACTAACGAAACAACTAAACAATTTAACAAAAATTTTTGATTGTTTAAAATATATAAATGTAACTTATACTTTATTTTGTCAAGCCTATCCTCCACGTGTTTCTATATTTCAAATTTGTTAAATCTAACTTCACACGAGCTCCTTTAAAATTGATTGAATCCCAATGAAATCATTGTTGTTCTCCATAATTTCAAGTAACTACAATTATATATTTCATACAATTAAAATATATATAAACAACTAATTTAAAAAGAACAATTTACATATAAAACTTAATTGGAAAATTTATTATTATTTAATAATAAAATTAAAAATAAATCAGTACATAAATCTCACTACATATCTAAAACTATTCAATAAAGAAAAATCAGAAAAAGGGTAAAATTTTCACTATCATTTTACCGTATACCAGGAATTTTTTTATTTTTTATTTTTTGTTTAAAAAAAAGAACTATTTTTTGTCATTTAAGATATTTGATTGGCTGGTAATATTTTTGAAGGAATAGAAGTGCTGTTTTTTTTTTTTTTTAACAAAAATATAAGTATTGTTGACTTGTTGTCTTTCTCCACTGAATAATTATTTATTTTATTTTTTTTTAAAAAAAAAAAAGAAGTTCTGATGAGTGACGGAGTAAAATTTTTTTTGGTAATTACGAGTTCTAGATACTAGAGTCTAGATAGGTTCCCAACTCCCAAGTATGTCATTTTAAACACGCCACGTCGCCAACACAACATCACTTTTAAAAGTAAAAAACTTAAAACACAACAAGTCTTAATGAAACGGTGTGTTTTTTTCGTCTTCCTTCTTGGAAGAGTGAAAATATTAACCTAAAAGTTGTAGAAACTTAAAAATCTAAAATGGTAAAAGCTTGAAGACCGAATCTTAGTCCTCCTTGTCTTGGAATTGCTTTGCCCACATAATGTAGGTGCCCCTGGCGAGTGGTTGAGGGTGGGCAACTTAGGTATTAGAAAAAAATGAGGTAAGGGAAAATTTTGAGGGTTGAGAGGGGGCATGTGCCCCCTCTCGACCCCCTTTGGCTTCGCCCCTGGTTGGAGGAGATGAGGGCATTTCCGTCGTGTTTGATCCAAAGAGTGCACTTGTGGCAGTTTCCATTGGGTCAGACGAAAAATGCTAACAGAATAGTTATATTGTAAATTTTTGTAACTTATTGGAGTTGGTTGCAACTTTTTTCATTGTGATGGTAAAATTCTAATTTTGGTATAATTTTGGAGGCCGGTAAATTGTAATTTTATCTTACAATTAAGGTTTAACATTTTAGTTAAATGGATCGAATTAAAGTTAATTTATGTAATCTTATATTTATAATATAATTTAAATTTGACACGCACCATAAGGACCGTACAAAAAAATGACACCAAACATCATATCTCTTTAAATAAAGGCACAGCAACACTAAGTGAGGATTCAGATTCTTGCTGATCATGTTAGAAATAACATAATTTTTTACTAATCATTTTAAAAATTGGGACAACTTATTTGTTACCCATTTTAAAGGAAAAATTTAAAGAAGAATGTATCTTTCTATATCATTTAACTCTAACTGAAATCTCTAGCTTGCTCCTTGTATTATATATATCATTAAGATTAGGCCCAAAGATAACAAATGTTGGAGATGTTAGTACAAATTAAAAATTCTTTTGGACGTGTAGAAACACTCTATATATCAATTGTTTTTAAATTTGTCACTCAAAAAATAAAAAATAAATTATTGTTGTTAAATTTCCTTGCTAGGAATTTGTTTGATTTTTGTATTGTCAATATATAATACAGAAAGTACTCTATTATAGTTTTTTGTATTCGGGTAATTTAAATACTTAATAAATCATTACCCTTATCTCCTCGATGAGATGTGATATTTGCAAGTAAAAAAAAAAATAGTAAATTGAAAAGAATACAAGAGAATGGCCCGGGGCAAAAGAGGTATGTTGGTGTCCTTTGGTATGGATGTGTTCTTTTTTCTTCTTTCTTTCTGTCGAGAAAGAACATCCGAAAAAAAAAAAAAAAAAAAAAAAAAAAAAAAGGAAAAACGAAATTACCGCAAAAACCGCAAAAGATCAGATTCATGAATCATGTGAAAGCCAACAAGGGCAAAACAGTAAACTCACTGGGTACAAAAAAGTAAGAGGACAAAAAAGCCCCCCTTAAAAAAGACCTCTTTAATAACCAAAACGGTACTAAAGTAATTTCAAGTAACAATACCAAAAACCCCATATTATTTTTTGAAGTAAGAAGGATTTAGAAGTGCAAAAAGGTAAAACTAATACACAAATGAAAATATCAAAACATCCCTTCAAAAAAACTACACTCTGTACAAATTTAAAGGGTAACAAAGTAATTTCATTATAAAAGACAAAAATGATCAGCAGATTCCTTTACCAGCCGAAGGATAACAGGGGCAAAATAGTAATTTCGCAATAAAAGAAAGTATTGAAAAACAAAAATACCCCTGCCTGATTTAGGTCCAATGAAGAAAGATGAAGGACAGAATAGTAAAACCGCAGTATCAAAGAAAAATCACTATTTACACATTCAAAGAAAATTTTACTGTACAAGAGACTTTGACACTTATTATATTACTCTAAAGTAAAGATATATATATAACTTCCACCATCCTTCCTTTATATATATAAAAGTTCTACCAACCTTCCTATTAACTAAAAGAGACCCCTTTGCTTTATCAAAAAAAAAAAAAAAGACCCCTTTGCTTTATCAAAAAAACCAAAAAGAGACCCCTTTGCTTCTTTCTTTTTTTTGCTTTTTTTTTTTTTTTTTTTTGAGAGAAAAGAGACCCCTTTGCTGTCCGGTCAATTCCTCAATTTCACGGTTTCTCCATACACTTCTTCCCCTTTTCTTCTTCTTGTCCGATCACTGTTTCTTGCTCTTTCTTCTCTTTTCGTCTAAAACACACCGAGAGAGAGATCGAGGGGATTAGGGAGAGACCCATGAGAGGAGAGCCGGAGATGGAGAGACCCGAGAGGCCGAGAATGATCCGAGAGAGAACCCGCTGAACCCAACGAACCCATAAGAAACCCATTAACCCGATCCTCCATGAGTTGAGCTCTGGTGGCCTGAGACGAGTTTCGGTTGAGCTAGGCGTGGATCCGGCAGAGTCAGAGATGATTTCCGGTTATTATGAGCGATTTTCGGTGATTGACCAAAGGGTTGATTTTGGTTTATGATTTTTAGTTGAACTCATCTGATTTTGAAGCTTGAATGTGTCTTCCCTGTTTCGGTTATGTGTATCACGTCTAAAGCTATATCATGGTTGATTTTGATGATTTTGGTTGGTTGTTCATGGCCGGCTGTTTTAAACAGATGAACAGTATATATATGCAACATTGCCTATTCACCGTTCACCGTTAAGAAAAAAAAGTTGAAGAACCTAATCTGTTGGAGAGAAAAAAAAAGGGGGGGGCAAAAATAGTCAAATTTTACTATTTTGAGGAATTTAACTCTCTTGCCGGAGATGCTCTTATCCATGGTTGCTCAAACCCTTTCATCACCTTCCGAACCTCATTCGAATCATGATGTCTTCTTGAGTTTCAGAGGTGAAGACACCCGCAAAACCTTTACCGATCACCTCTACACCGCCTTAGTGCATGCCGGAATTCACACCTTCCGAGATGACGACGAGCTTCCTAGAGGGAACCACATCTGTACCGAATTGTTCAAAGCTATTCATGGTTCAAAGGTTTCTATTGTAGTTTTCTCCAAAGGCTATGCTTCTTCCAGTTGGTGCCTTGATGAGCTTGTGGAGATCCTGCATTGTAAGAATACCATAGGCCAAACTTTTCTTCCTATATTTTATGACGTGAACCCCTCGGACGTGCGAAAACAAACCGAATCTTTTGCCGAAGCATTTTCTAGGCACGAAGAGCGGTTTCAAGCGGAAATGGAAAGGGTGCAGAAGTGGAGAATAGCTCTTACTGAAGCTGCAAACTATGCCGGTTGGGATATCCAAAACGTTGCAAATGGGTATTATATGTTACGATATCTTATGCTTTTTTATGCATTTATAAATTATTACTTTTTTGTCTTTTGTTTTTCTTTTAAATGTTAGCAAAAAATTGATAAAATAAAAAATAAAAACAAAACTAAAATTGAGGTTGAGCTAAAACTAGATTGATGTAGTTTAAAGAAAAAAATCTCAAAATTATTTTAGCTAGAATCCAATGGAAATCTAAACTTTCATCAATCTAAATAATTTCAAACTAATTTGGGATGCTTCAATCATTCTCGAAATACATCTTTTATTTGGACAAAACTAAATTAATGATGAGTAACTGAAACTATGATGACTCATGTATCATCATTTTATGTTTAACTTTATCGTTTCTGTTTAACTTTATGACTCCTAATCCACATTTATCTTTGTTATAGAAAAAGTAATACGAGTTTTATAGTAATAGGCAATATTGGATCTCAGATCAAGATGCATAGAATTATGGGGTAGTAGACTCTTTCTAATCTTTTGTTTCGAAATTAAACTCAATTTTGTCTTATCAACATTAACAGCACAATGTTTACATGTTGTTTGTTTGGAATTGGGGTTAATCCTAAAATAGATGGATAGAGTTTTTCTCCAACTTCCTTCAATTCAATCTATAAAAATGTCGTTTTCTTTTTCCACGTGAGAAGCATATACTTTTTAAATAGCAAAGACAAAGTTTGAATGAATTTTATTAAAAAAATGTCTTTTCCAACTTTGTCTTTACTATTTAAAAAGCATGTACTTCTCACATGCAAAATGGACACATGACATTTTTATGAATTGGTTGGAAGTAGTTTTTCTAACCTAGTTCGAAAGAAATCTTTGTCCTTATAATTTTCCATTGTGGTTCAATTCAATTTATTGTTAATTATCAAAAAAGTAAACATAGGTGAAGACATTGTTAATATAAAAAATATTGTTCTAAAAAAAAGTTTTTTTTTTTTTTTTTTTTTTTTTTTTTTTTTTTTGAGTTGCGGCTCTCAAAAAACTGAAAACAAGTGATACCAAACTAGAGACATTTTTCATTTATATCTCTGTTTTTCTGATTTCGAAAACTAGGAAACTGTACGTTTCATGAGAACTACATAAAGAATGCTCCTAACTCTATCCATTCTATTCCCACTTAATTCATCATGTTGTTTCCATTCTTTGGGCAACACTTGTGTTTTGTTCGAACAAGACATTGGAATAGGCTTGTGTTTACCACGAAAATTAGTCTCAAATGACTGAAATGATAATATCCTTTTGATTCCTATGACTCATATAATTTTCTTTCCTTGTGCTTACGTTGTTCTTGTTTTCTTTTAAACTATAATTATCAGGTACGAATCAAGGTTAATCGAGAAAATTGTTGAAGAAGTTTTGCATAAAGTGAACAATGCTTGCTTGTATATTGCCAAACATCCAATAAGTATAGATTATCGTGCTGAAAAGATGAAAGCTTTATTAAATCTTGGAACAAGTGATGTTCGCATTGTAGGCATCTATGGCATGGGCGGAATCGGTAAAACAACATTAGCCAAAGCTGTTTATAACCAAATATATAATGGGTTTGAAGGAAGCAGTTGTCTTTTAAATATTAAAGAAATTTCAGAGCATCTCAATGGTTTAGTTCATTTGCAAGAACAACTTCTTTCCGATGTATTAAAAACCAAGAACGTGAAGATTGCTAATGTTGATAGAGGAATCAATTTGATTAAGGAAAGATTTCGTTGTAAAAAACTTCTTGTTATCCTTGATGATGTGGATCACTTGAAACAACTCAATTCATTAGCTGGAAGCTTTGAATGGTTTGGTCCAGGAAGTAGAATCATTTTAACAACTCGAGATGAACATTTGCTAACTAAAGTTGGAGTGCATGAAAAATATAAGGTTGAGGAATTGAATCTTAGGGAATCTCTTCAACTTTTTAGTTGGCATGCCTTTAGGATGGCTCATCCAATAGAAGATTACCGAGAGCTTTCAACTAGTGTAGTTAATTATGTGAGAGGGCTTCCATTAGCTCTTGAAATTTTGGGTTCCTATTTATCAGGAAGAAGTACAATTGAATGGAAAAATGCATTGGAAAAATTACAAAAGCATCCTCACCACCAGATTCAGAAAATACTTAGAATGAGCTATGATTCACTAGATGATGATACTATGAAGGACACATTCCTTGATATTGCGTGTTTTTTTGTTGGCATGGACAAAGATTATGCCATCGAAATATTCAATGGTTGTGGTTTCTTTCCGGATATTGGTATAAATATTCTCATTGAGAGGTCTCTTGTGACAATCAATGCCAAAAATGAGTTGAGGATGCATGATTTGATTCGGGATATGGGAAGGGAGGTTGTTCGCGAAATGTCACCCAAGGATCCAGGAAAACGTAGTAGATTGTGGTTTCACGAGGATGTCTTAGATGTGCTTAACAAACATCTGGTAAGAGGTAGATGCATTAATATTATATAGATACATGAACATGCACATAGACATAATATGCATATGTTATGAAAGTATTTCTACATGAGAGTTTTGTCTTTTTGCCAAACATGGATATAGCTTGAATATTCATCAATATGACCCATAACTGTAAGATCTTAAATCCTACAATTCTCTAATCAATCAAACACCTTATACTTGACTAAAAAAAAAAAAATGTAGTATACAATCTTGTTTAAGCAATTCTAGCCATGTATAAATCATATTAGTTTTTTTATTTATTTAATTCTGGTGAAAATATCTAGGTCGCCTCCAATTTGAAGGCGTTCGTTCTAGCTTTATAAAAAATGTGAATATGCATTGCTAACTTAGCTATGTTTCCAGGGATCAGAAGTAATAGAGGGTCTCAACCTAAGTCTACCTGCACTTGAAGTTGAAGATGTACGAATACGATTGAAAACTGAAGCATTGGCGAAGATGAAAAATTTGAGATTGCTCCAAATCGATGGTGTAGATCTCACAGGATGTTATGAACATCTTTCCAAAGAGTTAAGATGGCTTCATTGGCACAAGTGCCCTCTGAAATTTCTACCACCAAATTTCCATCTAGAGAAACTTGTTATCCTCGACATGCAGCATAGTAATATCAACCAAATTTGGAAAGATATCAAAGTATAACAAATCTTACAGATACTGCCTTTTATTTTCTTATTAAATATGAATGAATAACTTACATGAAATTCTGTCTTCTTTTTTGTTTTTCATTTGATTTTGTTTTGACAGGTATTCAACAAGTTAAAAGTTCTGAATCTCAAAGATTCTAAAAGTCTCACCCAATCGCCAAACTTCTTAGCACTCCCACAGTTGGAGAAGCTAATACTCGAAGGTTGCACGAGTTTGGTTGAGGTACATGAGTCCATTGGAGATTTGGAAAAACTTCTTTTATTAAATTTACAAAGATGCAAGAAATTGAAGAATCTTCCGGAAAGTATTTCAAACTTATATTCTTTAAAGACTCTTGACTTGTCTGGCTGCATAAAAATTGACAAGTTACCAAAACAGTCGGGAAATATGATTGCTTCAACAGAGCTACTTGCTAATGGAACTGCTTTTAGAAAACTACCACGTTTTCTTCGGTTTTTTAATCAATTCAAAATTGTATCATTATCTGGATGTAAAGCACAATCCTCAAGATCATGGATGTCAAGTTTCTTGTCATGGATATCACCAAAATGCAAGAAACCCATAAAGTTGTTACCAATTTCTGGATTATGCTGTTTGACAGAACTGAATCTCGTTGGTTGCAATTTGTTTGAAGATGAGATTCCTATGGCTTTTGGGAGTTTATCTTCACTCTACAATTTGGATTTATCGAAAAACAATTTTTATAGCCTACCTCGTTGCATCGGTCACCTTCCTAAATTAGTTCATCTTTCTTTGAATGAGTGTACAAGTCTCCAATCAATTTCCGAACTTCCTGCAAGTTTAGGCTACTTGTATGCAAGTGGGTGCTCATCATTGCAGAGATTCCCAACTGTGCCGACCCAAGAAAGATTATTTACAAATTTTTACATGGAACGTTGTGGCAGTCTAACATATGATTTTAGGGAGATTTTCCAGGTATTCTCTCTCTCTCTCTCTCTCTCTCTCTCTCTCTCATTTTATGATGTGAACTTGTTTTTTTGGTTTCTAAACAGTTCTTTTCCAATTGTGGTGACCGATATCGTTCCATTGTGCTCTGTTGTGGTGAGGTTCCAAATTGGTTCAACCATAAGAGGATTGGATCTAATTCGATATCCTTTCAAATACCTTCACTTCCAAAGGGTCAAATCAAGGGGTTGTTTCTTTGTGTTGTTTGTGCATCGACCTCCATGGAAAAAGAGCTCTACCCCGCGCCCTACATGTCGTTCCCTATTTACATTAACAACCGCCGTTTGGGGATACCCTCCCCTTTGATGCCTGTAACATTTGAGAGCGGTCATTCCTTCGGCGATTGTTCCTTCATAATGTATATACCCAATCCATTTACTGAGGATGAAATGGCAAGTGGAATGGAGATGACGATATCCTGTCGGGATGTTGTGGAAAAAGACTCTGCAGTGGTGAAGAAGTGTGGAATTCATCTAGTCGTTGATGAGCCAAAGGCGATAATGGATTCCGAATATTCAATGGATATGATGTCCGCAAACAGAGATCGTGATGATGACAATTATGAGGCCGGATCAAGCAATGATTGATCTAGTGACGAAAACTGCCATAAAAGATCAAGGATCGTTGACTTTGAAGCGTAAGAATGAAACGACTTGTTAATGTTAATATGTTTATTCTAAATAAATTATTATGTTTCTTTGTTTGTTTGTTTTTCGGTAGTCTTATAATGCAGTCTGTTCTATTTTTTAGATCAAACTTAGTCTGTAAAAACTATTTTATAGCTTAGAATGTGTGCCCAAGTAGAGGTTCATGTGACGTAGGGGCGTTTTATGTTGTCTAGGTTATCTTGTAGCAACTGTGGTTTATAATGGTCTGAGTCTGACTTTGCCTAGGTGGGAAAAACTCTACCTCCAATGCTTTTGACTTAGTTTATTAGGAAGTTTTTGTAACCCTGAACATTTGACCGTTTGGTCTCTTTTGTATATATTGGAAGGGATCTTTGAATTAAAAAAAAAAACCAGTCTCATGAACATTCCAAAAATTTAACGCCTAATGTATTCTTTTCATAAAATTTGTTTTATAGAGAACTTTATTTACCACCCCTAATCTTTTATCACTTTTATAATTATATTTTTAAACTTTAAAAAATGTTAATTTTGTGCATCAATCTTTCAATTTCACTCATTTGTTAGATTTTTCTGTTAATGCACATGATTTACATTTTGTGACTTCCGTCCAAACAAACGTAAAAACTCAACGAATAGGCTAAAATTGTCACAATTTGATAGTTTGTGGGGTGTTCAAATGTTACTTTTAAACTATGGAGGCTAAGATGCCAAAGTGGTGATACTTAAAAGGGTAAAGTGTATTTTCTCCTAAAAATCTTGTTAATATTTTATGTTGGCTACATTATGGATGACAAAAACACTTTATATAATGGTTGCTATTTAAACAGGATTATCGGTCTTATTTAGAATCTTCAAGTTTTATGGACAGTATTTATTTCAAGCCAAGTTTCTAGAAGATGTTCATGAAAATTTCATGCAAATTCCAAGTCAGCTAGCCGCTTCCTGTGCAATCGTCTGGACAGGCCTTTGAAGGCGTCCAGACGCCTCGCAATGTCTAGAAGCTTCAGCGTTGAAGACGTCCATACGATATCCAACATTCCGGAACATTCCGATTTTCCTTTACAAGCGCGAAAAGGAGTTACAGCAAAGACTGTCCGAACGCTCAGCCAAGCTGTCTGGACGTAGTCCTGTTTTGGGAAGAATTGCGCTATTCTGGAAAGACGGTCGCAGAAGACCCTGCGGACAATGCTATCTTCCGTCCGAACGCTCCACAGCCAGAGTTCGAATTTGTCTAGAATTAAGTTTTCTGAAGCTTATATAAAGAAGACTTTAGGCTTGTTATTTGTAAGAATTCAGTATAGAATTCTATAGTGCTTAGAGAGGGTGTTTAGGGAGAATTGAAGATCTGCTAGCTCTCTAACCGTTGCCGGTGTGTGCTCTTTGTTTGTGTGAAGTCTATCTCAGGGTCGGCCCTAAGGTAAATGATTCCATAAAAAACCCATTCAAGTTGGAGACTTGGTTGGGAAGCGTTCATGATGAATTTCGTGTTATAGTTAAAAGTATAACTACTGCGATAGTTTTTGTGATTACGAGTGCTTTGTAACTTGCTTTGTCTTTGGATAGTGGATTTTCTGGGTTTGGCTGTCCCGGAGTGGTTTTTTGCTTTACAGAGTTTCCACTTCGTCAACAAATATCTTATCTCTTTTATTTTCCACATTTAAGATATTTTGTTGCACTCGAACACACACTAAGTAATTTAGAAGTTATTATTTATTTTCAAATCTTAATTTTTCTTATTCTTTAGAAGTAACAAGAGTCATCCTTCACGGTTGAAAAATAAGCACAAGTTTTCTTATCCAACATTTTTTTCAAATTAACCATTAGATATGTTTTCTTACATGTGAGTTTTATATATTCAATGATTCATTTTTAAAAAATTATTAGAGTTGGATAAGAGTTGAACAGAAATTTGAGAAATAACATTTATCTTTTCATTAGTCTGGGATTCTTCATTAGTATTTTGAAGTTCTTGGCAAGCAAGGCAATCGCATCATTATCTTGGTCGGAGTCTTCATCAAAGGAGACTCGGTTTTTCTTCTTCATTGCCTTGAGAGCAATTGCTCTTGCTTTCTTGACAAGAGGCATGGAGAACTCATATGTTTGAAGAGATCTTACCAACTCTTCAATCTTCATAGAGTCCATATCTTTGCTTTCTTCTATGGTCATCACATTTATTTTAACGCTCGGACAAAGATCTTAATATCTTCTTGATGTGTTTTACATCAAAGACCTTATTTCCGAGACTCACTATCGAGTTTATCAGGTTGCCTATCTTGGCTTAAAACTCACCAAATATCTCATCTTCCATCATTTTCATTTCTTCAAATTTTGAAATCAACATTGAAGTTTTGCAGATTTTACAATCTTTATCCTTTTTGTATGTCGTTTTCAAAATTTGTCATGCTTCTTGTGCAATTTCACAATGAGAAATTCATGAGAATTCTGAGGGTGAAAGAGCTTGACATAGAGCATATAAGGCTTTATCATTGGATAATGGAGTGTTTGTTTGGGCAACCATTTTTTCACCAGCTGCAGTTTCTAGTTTATCCCAATCAGATTCTACAAAATGCCAGACGTCTATAGATTTTAAAAAGAAACGCATTCTCACTTTTCAATAGCCATTGTTTGTGATATCAAAAGCAGAAACATGATTAAGATGTTGAGACATGATAAATAAAATAGAAGTCATGGACTACACTTAGAATTGTAATCCAAAATAAGTGTAACTGATTTGATACCAATTGAAAAATAAACGTGATTCCTAAATTATCATGAGTGTGTGATTAGTTGTGAACAAAATATCTAGAGTGCAAAATTTAAAAGAGACAGATATTTTGTTAATGAAGTGAAAACTCAATTAAGAGAAAAACCACTCCGGAGCAGCCAAATCCAGGATATCCACTATTCAGAAGACAAAACTAGTTACAAAGTACTCGTACTTACATATCTCAAATGCAGTAGTTGTACTTTTAACTCTGACACGTAACCTAATTTCAATGGAATCCTTTAACTCAGGGTTCCTCCTTAAGTTAGACTTCAACTAATCAAGTAAACACGACTTTAAGAGAGCTAGCAAATATTACAATATCTGCCTAAACACCCTCTCTTAACACACAAGAGTTTATATGATACTCTTTACAAATAAACATACCTAGAGGTCTTTATATATAGGTTTCAACAGTCCTTGTACTGTTCTGAGACGGAATCTTTTAGGTGGCGTCCGGAAGAAGACATAGGACGCCCGAACTTCCAATTGCAACCGACTTTCGAAATAGGGTTTCTTCAGTAAACTTCTGAAAAAGCATCTAGACGGTGTAGACCGACGTTTGGACGGTTGCAAGGAAATTTCAATTGTTTGTAGCTATGGCATTTCTGTCCGGACACAACTTTGAACACATGCTCTTAGGTCTAGCTGTCCGTTGGGCTGTCTGAATGGTTTGAGCGCGAACATGTAGTCTCTGTGGCTGGTGTCTGCTGAAGTGTTTAGACATCTTCAAACACTGGAGGGCGTCCAAACGCTTCCTCAGGACCATCTCTATGGAAACTAACTTGTTGAGCTAGACTTGTGTAGCATCTTTTGGTTTCTCCGAAAATTGCCTTCTTTAATGATTGTGATATTGAACTTGTCATAATAATGCTCTTCCAAATAAATCAATAAATACTCTGAATATTCTGGAAAGTACAGCAACCCTATTTTAGTAGTACACTGATATGGTAGTTTTTTTGTCAACATAATGTAGCCAATACACTAACAAAGCAGTTGGAGATCGTACATATTTATAGGGTAGAAAGAGGACCGGTTTCCTTTATTTATCATCATTAATTCTACTTCTCATCAAAGTCAGAATTAAATAAGAAACCACTTCCCGTAGTTAATTAACCATTAACCAACAGTTCATTAAAGAGGATTAATTAATCAACATTAAGAGTCTAATAAATTGTCTTATGTACTAGATCATGTGAGACATTAAATTCTTACGTACTTCTCCACAATCAAACAGGTAAATTAACATGTTCAGCACTAGTTTATTTTATCCTAAAACCTTGTCATTGTAGATCCCAACTCGCAACCCATTAATTGGTAATATATATATATGGTAGAGTCTGGGACCACTGGGTTATGACAGATCTAAGAAAGTAACAAGAACAATTCAAAACCTGAAGGCCTAACCAGGGAAGGCCACACTAATAATTAAGCGCATCCATGTTCCCCCACCTACTCCAAAATAATGTTTCTTTGCTGCCATGTAAACAACCCCAAGAGGACACCTTGTGCTCTGTAAATTAAAAACTTTTAGAGCATTTAGCTTCAAAATGACAAAAATATATGGTCAGCGACTAAAAGGCCAGGGAAAAAGAAAGAAAGAAACCTTCTTAATAAGTTCAAAAAGGCTTTGGAGAGTGAAGATTGAGTAAACCGTTTCAGCAATTAAAACAATATGACTGTGCCCTGAACTATAGTGTAGATCATTCTCATTGTCTTGTACATGAGGAAGAAGTTTATGGATTTCACTCCAGTCACCAGCAAAGAAACGAACTTCACCACCAGAATTTTTTGCGTTTGTTGCTAAAGGTGTATTTTTTCTGAAAGATTTGCATTTACGTTGAGAACGGTTAGACAACGTATGACCTCAGCATTGAAGTCCTGAAAATGAACGACAGCTGCACCCTGACATAACAAATGGAGAAGCTCAGCAGACCTATAAATTTTCAACAATCTTCTATGCAACAACCAATGAAGCAAAGTCCACCTCAAGACACGCAATGATCCCTGGAAGTCCATGACGACATCCAAGCTGAAAAGATTAGAGGAAGCTCATTAGGGGGTAGCAAGGAAGGAGAGGGCAAAAGATAAAAGGCATCTGTCTCAATTTCCATTCACAATATCCTGAAAATTGGTAATTAGGGCAGGAATTACCAAACATGATTATAAAGATATACAAAAACTACCACAAAGTAACCATCCCCACAGGTTGACCAAAGTTTAACCAAATATAAGCTTCATTTAACGTCTAAATCCACCTATGTTGTTGACATAAAAGCCAGTTATTATCATTGTACAACATTCACAGGAACTTGAGAATAAAGTATCGTAAATCAAGTAGACAACATGAGCAGATATATAAATTACAGGGGGAGTTATATTGTTGGAGATCCTATAAGCAGTGTTGTTGAAGCACGCCTAAAGCACAAAGAGCAAAGTGCCGGAGGAAAAGCTTCTGTTACCCCTAAATCAATACACGTGTAATTAAGCAGACCTAAAGTACCAAAAGCACATGCTCTTTTGCAATAACTGTTGGATCTGAAACCAATTAAAACTTATGTCGATTAGCTATGCAAAATCTTTTCTCATGATCTACTACACTAAACACAAGTTTGTTTTCCCTTATATATGTAAATCTGTGGGACAGGGTCTAGAAGAATAAAACACCAAAAGTTCAAGGTCCCATATCATCTATCCCACCCTCCCTTTTATGAGCAAAGGTTCTCTTAATTTTTACCGGACAAAATGTTTTGGGGGGAAAAACAGAACTAAAACAGGCCTAAAACAAAATGACCCTAAAAAAGAAAATCTATATGAAAAAAGAAAAGAAAAAAGGATATGTTGTTTAAATGAAAATGGAATGCCGTTTAAAACAAAGCATTGATTTTGTTGCTCTCTGTTTCACCCAAAAGCAAATCTCTCATCCATGAGGCATGAGGAATCATATAAATATACCAAATCAATATTGACAGCCTGACTATGTAACATCCGCATGGGCATTTAGAAGGAAAACACAAAATATAAATTATTAACAACAATGCAGCAATTGAGCTTCTGTGTTAAAAAGATGTAGTCATAAAACACCAAAGATATCGCTTTTCCATTTTATCTAGAAGATGAAAACCACTGTGATCTTATCATCCTAAGTATTCACATGTTTATGCATCGTTGAACATTATAGAATCACCTGAAAATTATGAGCCCACCTCTAAAACTCGATTTTCGCTGAATGACAAATTGCCATTTCTAACCTCTGAGCACAGGGCTTTAACTAGATCCAGTGAACCTTCCCATATCTTCAGCCCCCCTGCATTATCAGTTGATCATAAGCACAACAAATATGACTCAATTTATGAATATGAAAACCAAACTTGAAACAGAGTAGCAACAAAAACTACAAGCTAAAAAAGAAGCAAAGACGGGAGAATTCTTACACACCTTCATATTTCCCCGGGACTAAATCGGAGTTGGATAAACCAAAAACCTCGAGTATTAACCCGGCCCTAAAAGAGGCAATATATAAATTGGTCATATAACAAGGTTGCATTTGGATTTAAGTATTTAAAACCAAGGTAATTGTTAGTATGAATCGCTTTATATGGAGTTTAACAGCAGATGGTGGATTTGAGTTTTGATTATTTACTTCAATAAAAACACTAGCTTTATGAATTTGGCATAACATCTATGCCTAATCATTTCAAATCTACTTCTTAATAAGGCTTAATTGCATCCATGAATTTTTATAGTTTTCATACTTTATTCAATAATTTTAGTTTCAAATTTTTCTAGATCTTCTCTTCTTCTAGTTTATTTTTTTATTTTTTTATATGATGAGGAACCCTCCAAGGCAAGGCCACTTCATGTATACTTGGATTGTGCCTTTACGCTTTTTAATGAATTTGCAATTACTTATCAAAAAGATATACTTTATTCAAGCCATTTAAACTAAAAGCTAAAATCAAATCCTCATCTTCAACTACTTTCATCCAAGTAATTTAAAATCCTAGAAACTGTCGAGTATTAACAAAATTCCTTACAGGCTGAAAAATATGTGAAGAATTGCAAAGAATTCAAAATTTCGAATCTTTTCAGAAGTTTCCATTATCTGGGACTGGACGGAAAACCATTCTGTTTTCATTATCCATGGTCAGTCCTTAGTTATTTCAAAAAAATCAAATCTTTAAAAACAGTAGATTCAAAGTTCTCTCTCTCTTAGAATTAGGCATTTAAAAAAAAAAAGTTCTCATTCTCTTATATTTTTGTCCATTTTATTTGCTTGCATTTTCTTTTCCACAATTTTCTAGGCAACCAAGCAGTTTAAAAAAAATACTCAGACTTTCCATTATCTGAGACATCAAGCGCAGCCTAATAAAACCATTCAGCTCTTCTAGCTTGACGTTCTTATTGATTTTGGAAACCGGCTAAAATGTAGATAACACTGAAAATTCTCACTCTTTCAGAAATCAAAACCACAAACATATAATAAACCCTTACATAAGCATAACATGTTCCATGTTTTCTCCTTTTTTTTGTCATACTTTTCCCTTTTCTTTTCCTTCATTCTCTCGGCAACCAAACAGAGGGAAAGAGAAAAGTTACCTTGAGCAAAGTAAGTTCCCCCAAGTTCACAGGCTCCACAGTGTACTTCACAGAAGACGATATCTATTTCACAAAAAATAAATAAAAACCTCAATCGAACCCCTGAATTTAGTCAAATTAATGAATTGATGACAATAATAATAATGATTTACTTATCAAAAAAAAAATAATAATGATAACGATAATGATAGTACCTCAGAGGAAAGTACTTCGACGCAAGGAGGTGGAGGAGGGAGAGGCGTTTCTGGAGAATCAAGAAACCCTAGACCCGACTTGTCCGAAGATGAGAATAGTTGAAACGTTTCGAAACTTGGTTTCTGAGAAAGGTTTATGGAGAGCGTTAGTAACGCGTAAAACAGAGTCAAGTATGAGAGCGTGGAAGCTCGAATCATTTGTCTGTGTGCGTTAGGGTATTACGACTGTCGTTTAGGCTCACCTCCGAGTTGCCGCCATTCTGGCGCTACTTCTGGGCTTCCCAGCCTCCGCAGCGGCAGACCGAAATGGGGGTTGTTTCTTTTCGGCTTTCGGTTGATGCTTTCTGTTCCCTTTGGTATCGCTATTCGCTACCCTGCCAATTTTTCGTGCTAGCTGCAACTGGACACGACCTCAATACGGAATTAGAAGATTAAAATTAGATAAAATTACACTTTACCCTTTACGTTTTACCAAAATTACAATTTTCTTCCAAAGTGAAAAAAAAAAAAAAAAAAAGTTGCAATTACTATGCTACCACTTTTGGTTTAGAAATCCAAGCAAAGGAAGAAGAAGAAGCGCCGGGGGGGCTCTAATATTAATATTGAAAGTCAGGGGACGAGATCAAACAAGTTCCCACGAACGAGGCCGTTTCGGAGTTTTCAAAGTCTTCTAAATCTGTGGTCAATGACTCCATTCTCTGCCCTCTTCCAATCTTCTTGTGGCCATGGAAATGGACAGCTTGAGAGGCGGAGGAGTCTGAAGGAACGGCTGGGATTGAAGGTGGTCTACGTGGTCAGGCTCTGCCGGAGAGAACAGGTTCACATCTACGTTGGAGGAGAAGAGGGCGTTTCCGTCAAGTTTGATCCAAAAAGTGCACGTGTGGTAGTTTTCGTCGGGTTAGACAGAAATGCTAACAGACTGACTGCATTACAAATTTTTGTAACTTTGTTGGGGTTGATTACAAGTTTTTTCATTTTGAAGGTAAAATTGTAATTTTGGTAAAATTTCGGGGAAAAAAGTATAATTTTATCTTAAAATTAAGTTCTTAAATGTTTAGTTAAATAGATCGAATTAGAGTCAATTTATATAATCTTATATTTATGACATAATTTAAATTTGACACGCGACATAAAGACTGTTAATTTTTGACATAACCTGCAAACTCGATGTACCCCATTTAATTAAATGAGTTAAGTAAGATGACCTATATAATTTTATATTCATACTTCGACACGATCCAAACTCAACATATGAACATGAATTGTCACTCCTAATAACACAACACAATCAATCTTCAATTTCTAATTTTGATAATTAACCTGTCATATAAATGATTAACCTTATTCTACAATATGGAAAATTTACCACATCACTTTTGCCATCCCTAGGGTGGTGCTCAAGTGGGTGATTAAAAACTGTTTTGCATTCACTATTCATTCGTTCGCATGGATTACAAGCAAATTTTTGACCATTAACTCGAAGCGGGCAGATATCATATCCGCTATCTGCATATACACGGGCAAATATTGATATATTGGTTAACGGAAACAGATAACATATGCATCTACATACTCAATTATGGACCTTACTTCAAGGCAATTGAAGTCAATTTAATTTTTTTTCTTCAATTTATTTATATGACTCAAAGTATATAAATAGATGTCTTTTTTTAAGATTAGAATTCAATTTATAAATATTTTGTATGTTCCAATGTTTACAATTCACTTCGTATTTTCATATTACATGTATAAGTATATTTAGTTCAAAAGTTAAATTAAGCCCAGCTAAAAAAACTAAAAAGCTTAATATATATATATATATAATATATATATATATATATATATATATATATATATATATATATATATATATATATATATATATATATAAGCTCAAAAGAGAGCCCAAAATGCAAAGCGAATGTTACAAGCAATTAGTATAAAAAAAACCGTCCACACATATGTAGTTATGGATGGATTCCGCAAAGTGTATACAGGTATAAGGTTGCTAAAATTTATTATCGGGAAAATGTAAATGTGGATGTGGACAAGGATGTCAATACTTGTCCAAACAAATTCTATACCTAGTTTTAATTTAATTTTCCAAATATGTCATGAACAAAAAAAAAAAATGCTAGGTTGTATATCCTTGTACTTCTTCTGCTGTCCAACTCATCTTGCGTTGATCTCTTTACTTGTTTTTTTTTTTTTGAAAACAAATAAAAGAATAAAAACTCAATGAAATCCACGTGGGATAAATTTGACAACAGAAATACAGGGAGTACACAACTTAATATTTCTCTAAAGAAAATAGTTGATTTTAGCTTCAGAAAATATATTTGAATGAAGGACCAATGGATTGCCATTTACCAAATTACCAACGAATCCAAACTAAATTAAGATTTTAGATAGCAAATAGGTTAATAAATTCATAACATAAAATATATTTTTTGCGAGTGTTTTTTCTTTTTGTCGGTAATTATTTATTTACTATTTTTTTTGCTTTGTTTGAATCACCATAAATTTAGGCCTTAAAAAGGGGCTGCAGTCGGGCATAGTCAGCCCCACAAGGCCATGATGATCATTCATAAAGGTTATCCTCCGGCCCCACACTAACATACACATGTGATGGGTCCCCTTTTCAAGTGTCGGCAAACATTAACCTTAACCCACGACACTAACAATCCGAATAAAAATAAATAAATAAATAAATAAGAATGATAATAAGAATATAATAATGAAAAGAGGCAATCTTAAGGGAATCTTTACATACTTTTCTTTTCTTTGCCCCAAGTAAAGAGGCAATAATAAGAATGGTAATAGACTTTACTTGGCCCAAAGTCCAGACAAAGAACTAATTGCAGAACATGCCAAGGAAGGGATCTTACTTACAAGTAACCTTCGAAGAATTTCAGTTGACCAAAGCAATAATGATCGTACAATGTTGCTTGAACTTTCTATCAACACCAACTAATGACTTAATACTTATCAATTAGGTAGAGCATGGGAGGAATGAATTCTTTCATTTCTTTTTTCAAATTTTAAAGGATAATTTCACTGTTTATATTTTAAAGAATCGGCCTAAACTATAAATATTAAGCGATATTCATATTAACTTATGCAATGTTGTAGCTAATGCATTAAGTATTCTACTTAGGGAGTACGTGACACATTACTCTTAATAAGATTGGTGAATTAAGTGATGCTCTCTCAAGCTTAGATGACTCAAGTCTAACAAAGCATTACTTTCAAGTTTGAGTAAAGTGATAGTCATTCTTGAAGTTTTTCGAATGGGACAAGCGAAGCGAAGGGGGTAACGCTCCGAAAGCTTGTTTGAATTCCTCTTGCTTACTCCCCCAAGGATGACTATTAAACGTAAACTACCTAAAACGTTTGATGTAATATGAATATTAAGAGTAGCATTATTTTAATTTGCTTGAATTTTTCATTGCAGGCTTGTATGGCCAGACATAAAATGTGCAGTGTGCTCTGCTTTATCAAAAACCACTTACTAGATTACTAGGAAATCTCAAACATAGATAAACTGATTCTTAATAATGTTCTATTTGCCTATTATTGTCAATATTTGCCTGTTACAATAATAAAAATTGAGAAAAGACGCCATCTATTTTGAAGAAGTTCCATTTTATTAGTATATATTTGCAGTACCACCTGCATAAAATCCCTATATACAGCATTGAAACTAAAGAAGAAACAACAATTTAATAGAAGAATGGAAAAGTAAAGAAAATTCATAGGCAGAATTGAGTGATATAATCCTACATTATACTATTGCTTTGAAATTGTTCGGTTTTTTTTTCCTCATATTCAAAGGATCCTATTCAAATTTCTCCCACTCAGAAAATGTGTACTTATAATCATCCCCTTCTGCAAAGCCAACACCAGGATCGCCCCCCTCGCTAATTACCCTCCTAACTCCTTCTACTCTCTCAAGAACACCCTTCACCGCTAAATCAAACGCATCCTCAAAAGCCTCTAATCTCGACCTGGGATCTGCGTAAATTATCCGCGGAATAAGCCCTATAACCTCTTCTCTCATGGCCATTTCTCTATCCTTTGGAATCCCAAGCAATATCTTCTCCACGTTACCTTTCCAATCTTTCACATTCCTCACCGGTATATACACAGAATACTCGGTACCATTCGTTGGAAAATGCCATAAATATTGCGCATAAGCAGTACCCGGATGAAAGAAAACCGGAATACAACCAGCCAAAATGGAGTCGAAAATTGATCGCCTGGTGTAGGAATCCCCCGGAGGCTGCAGGCAATAAACAGAGCTCTGAAACACCCTCATAACATTAACCGGATCGTCACACTTGCTCCCTTCAGAGCTACAATCTATATATTTGCAAGCTCTTGAAGCTCTACACTGTTCAACAGCCACACCTCGAATAGAATCGGGAAGATCAGGACGAGGTGCGCCGGCAAAAGTAAACAAATAACTCCGGTTTTGGGTTTTCACGTGGTTTTGCCACTCGAACACTTCACTGTCTTTTGAAGGATGGAAGTTTGTTGGGTACGGGATTGCAAAATCATTCTTCCAAGAGCTTGATTCAACAGACAACATTGTCATGTTCTTGGATTCACCCAGAAACCTAAACTTGCTACCCCAGTCGGATGCCTCGTCTGTTTGTCTTCTGAAATCCCAAGAAATCCTCCCGGCGACCAAGAAATGGTCTCTGCCCGACATTTTCTTCCACTCAGGTTTTTCCGCCAGCCACTTGACAAGGTCCTGCCCGGAAGAGTCTCTCACCGATAGGTTAGAACTCCAAAGGAATTGACTGGCATCTAGACCGGCATAAAATGGCACAAAAATTGCCGAGGCTAGCGATGATTCACTGGTCAAGCACTGGTACTTCTTCATCTTGTTGTGGAAAATGACTTCCAACAAGAATTGGTTTGTGGAAAACCAACTCTTGTCTGACAAAACCCCTTGGGAATTTCCAATTTCAGCGCCGATACCCAAGTTCACCATGTACGGGCACATGTTGAAGTTAGTCCCTCTGGTAAGTGACTGACAATTCTTGAGGAAGTCATAGTTGAATCGGCTAGGCAGATCATGAACATATATGTATCTACCCAGGCAGTGATCTATATTGTTCTCTGTTCCTACGGCTGGGTCTTTGAAAGATTGATTGGTAGCAAAATTGGTCTCATTCTCCAAAATAACAAGTGTGTTTGGTCGATTCAATAAAAAAGTGCCTTCATTGTTGGCACCCATCAGAGTTGAATAATCAAAGGAAGATAATACGAGGCATAGAATAAAGAGGACGAAGATGACTAACCAGAGTTGATGAGAGCATTTTCCGGTGATTGGTTTCTCCATATGCTCTTCAAAAGGGATTCCCAGAACTATCGACTCCTATCAATTCAATCCCGTTGCCAAAAAGGTTCTGACAACCGAGAAGTGCATAGAGCAACAGAAAGAAGAAAGCTACTGAGCTGGATATGCATTTATGATTTTGTTAATTAAGACTCGAGCCTAATTGTGTAGAGTACACAACTACAAAATCAACTTTTGGGGTGTAACGATCCAGAGAGCTCGAATCGAAGTGGTGTCCGTTGGATGATGGGGACTTTGTTTGGATTCGTGTAAGGTAGGGAGCAAACTTCCGTTACTTTATCGTCGGAAACTTCACCTTTTTCTCTCTCTCTCTTCCACTGTAATTTTCTACTTTTATTTTTGATTGTGGAAAGATAACAAGCAGAACTACATGCAACTCTCCTGCCTCTCTCTGGGTTGTCTTACTATTTATTCCCGGTAAATCTCATATGGGTTCTTTGATAATTACTGCTGAAATTATTAGTAATTTAGAAAGCTAATTATTAACAATTTGAACATCCAAATCCAAACTGTTCGTTCTTATTCAACGTAGAGTCGGAATATGCGGTGAAGGTTTCCAAAACCCCCGTAAGTTGTGGCACAAATACGGCGGCTGCTGTTAATTATATCATTCATGGGTTACGACCATAAAATAGAAGTTTTCAGCTTTCAGAAAACAGTGTAAATTTGTCGGTGGACACGTCACACGTAAGACTAAGCTCTTCCGTAACGAATGGTTAAGCTCAAATCACGGGGAATGCTACTTCAAATAAAATAAAAATAAAACAATCACGGGGACTGCACCACAGTAAATAGTAAATACAAGTTAATTAAAATAGCATCGGGAGAAGTGAAAAAGTTTTCATTTGGGTACAACCCTACCGAGCCCACTAACCCAGATAGGTCCAAGAAAAGCCCATCGGCCCCAAAACACGGTGAGCCCAGAAGGAGTGTCACAGCAAATCACTGTCTGCCACGTCACTTCAATTATTTTTGATATTCTTGACAGCTCGTGGACCAAACTATTCTACAATAATAGCGTGTGACATTTAATTTGATACTACTATCTTGGCTCGGTCAATCAAGGATCTTTCAAGGCATTGTGTAATCAATAATGATCGAGCATTGATAGAAGGATTTATCGAGCCTCTTGGTCAATTGAACAGTGGCCGTGATTCAACTAAAGGCTTTTTGGGCTGCTTTTGTGATGCGCTTGGTCGATTGAGAACCTCACTCAATCGATTGCGATTGCACGCTTGTGTTTCCTTCATCCCAAAATCCGTACTCTTCTTTATTTTTTTATTCACTTTTTATTTATTTATTTATTTTTATTCCATGATATGCAACTGTTAATTACATGTTTAAAAAGAAGGTTTTGTAGATGTAAGAGTGATCATATCATATTTATTGCGGTTATCCTTATATCCAATCATTTTCAAAAAATGTAATGATTTTCATGAAGGTTATAAAGAAGCAATATTATATATATATACACGAAAAAAATAAGAGATAACTTAATTGTTTTTTTCTCTCTTTTCTCTTTCATTAAATTTTTAATTTAAGGGACAAAATCCTAATACGTAATTATCAAAAAGCAATTTCTTAAAAAAAAAAAAAATTACCAAAAGCAATGACACGGACACGTGACGGTGTATGAGATGGCAAGGACAGAGAGACACAATAAAATCAAAAATAGAAGACGGCATGATAGGGACATGAAAATAAATATCGTATTTTAATACAAGTATTGAATTTCATCTCTCTCTCTTGGCGAATTACGATTCACAATTAATATTATTTACTTAATTATTTGCAAAAGTCTTCATGCCTTTAAAGTAAAACTATTCTAAAAAACTGAAAAGCTCAAAATGCACAATCTTATTTACTTTAAAAAAAAAAATGCAAATTGAAAATTCATTGGTTTCTTTGGAAGGGGTATTTTTGTTGTTGACATGACATACATTTTTTTATTATATAATTATACGAAGAAAAGAAGGGGAAGATGTGATCCTCAAGCAGACTTCTGAGTCCAAAAAAACAAGAAAGTAGTATAATTCTTAAGATAATTTAGATATTTATGAATTATCGTCTATTCTTATTTCATACTCTTTAAGAAAGAGGGTATTATTTGTATGGCCAAAGATGCGTAACAGGCCACTAACTCTACTCTAGGGTTAATGACAACTGACGTCATGTAAGAACACTTTTTTTTTTTTTTTTTTTTAAGGGAAAATGTAATCATTTCATTGATATACTCAAAGGGTAACGTAGTTACAGCCAAACTGAGTCAAACTCAGACCAATACAGGGACTCAAAACAATACAAGTATCCTATTTCAGTTAAACAAAAACTCAGATCATACCGACAGTTGCTACAAATAAACCTAGCTAACAGAAATGTGCTTCTGCGTTAACATATGAACCTCTACTTGCATAATGGAGTCGGTCACAAACAATCTGTGCTAAGAAGCAATGACCATGGTAAATCTACCACAGAGCAAATTGTCAAATACAATCTGTATTCAAGTACAAGAAAACACCTAAGACAGAAGATGTCGTCGGAAGAAAGCACCACCGGAAACACACGCGCCGCCACCGAAAGAACCCCTGCAATAGCCGAACACCATAAACCCCCGAACACCACCAGACACGGCAACAGAGACGAAACGTGGCTATCACGCGCAGCCCAAGGTGTGAAGAACACCCTGACTCATGTTGACCACGCGCAGGTCACTGGTGAGCTTTCCGGTCGTAGCAAACAACGGCAGAACCGGAGGACGACGGCGAGTAAGGCTGGGGGGCGCGTGTCGACCAGAGGTCGGTGAAACAGTGCAGATCTGGCTTTAAAGAATGATAAAAACATATTGAAGCATGCCAAATCATTCCACCGGCGACACGAGCAACGGTCTCTCCCCCTCCGGAACCTCTCTGGAGTGTTTTCCTGCAAAAAACAAAGGAAACCTAAAAAACTAAAAAACCAAACCACACTTCATAGTCCGAAAGGACTAGGATGACTAAAACTACCACCGGAACAAGTCCGGGGGACTCAAAACTCCACAACCCTAGTGGCCAAGAGACTCTAGCCTCCACAAGAACAACCTAGGGAGGAACAAAAACCTCTCTAGCCCTAAAAGGGCTAAGAGAGGAAACAAAATCTGGGAGGAGAGAGGCTTGTCTACACATGAAGACGCTTTCTTTCTTTCTTTAGAAAATAAAAGCCCAAAGGAAACAAAAATGCTATATTTACTTTCGAGTGTTTACTTTCTGACGTTGTTATAAAAATTATTATTAAATTTTAGATGGGCTAATTTGTATAAGATAAATATTCACTGTCACATCAGGAAGTAACCTCCATCATCCACACACGCCATCTTCTCCATTGTCGATCGGGTCCTACTTAACTATCCACCAGCCTCTGCCCTCGGGCGTGTACCCCACACACCATTCTGGCATGAGTGGGTTACATGCGCTGCCGCTCCTTTTGGTCTCCTACCACAAATTTCTTCCACCACAGTTTTTTTTGCTCTCCTTTGTAGAGCTCTTTTGGTCCAACAAAAATTTCATATCCAGATACGGACCTAAAAAATATCGGATCTTGGTGGTTTCTACCTCACCGCCGTAGATGGTGTTTCTTCTACCTTTGTACATCTACCTCTTAGTCTCCCCAGCTCCATCATGCATAAGCTGGACATGAGGTAAGTTAAAAAGAGTTTACTTTGTTAATACTTACACCGTCTATCATGTGCTGCAACAACTAGCTTTGTTGGCAACTTTTTCCGAGTTCCTTCTCCACCTTCGAGAATTGATGAGTGCCAAATATTGTGTATTTGGACCCCTTGATTTGCACTAATTAGACCTTTAGCCTTGTTATTCTTTAATGTTTTGGTTAGTTTTTGTATTTTCTATTTCTGTAGGACAATAAGAGAGGAATGTCAAATTTCATAAGGAAATGATTGGAAATTCGGAGATCCTGAAAAGTCGATCGATCGAACTTAAAATTCAATTGATCGAGACTTTGCCCGAAGTCGATCGATCGAAATAAAAGTCGATCGATCGAAATTTCCCAGAAACTGCTTTTGCAGAGCGCGCCAGAACGCCCAATCAGAAGCCAAAAAGCAGTCCTCCCTCTGATTTTCGCTGCAGAACACGCTGGTTCGTGTTTTTGGTTGTCTCTAGCAGCAGAGGAACCCTAGAGGAGGGTAGAGGAGTAATTTCTAGTCCTAGTTTTCTTCTATAAAAGCCATAGCCATGCCTCCTTGTTGAGAGAGGAAGAATAGAGTAGAATAGAGCAGAAAATCAGTAGATATGTTTAATTTCGTGCATCTTGTAGTGTATTTCAGTAGTTTTATTTTCAGATACTTTCTCTTTGTAAAGCTTTTCTTTCATTTCCATGGTTGTTCATCATTTTCTTGTGGTGTTCTTAGTCATGGAAGGCTAGTAACCTCAACTAAGGTTGAGGATGAAACCTTTCCATTGATGACACTCACAATCTTGCTGTACCACTTGCACATTTAATGATATATCATATTAGTTGTTCAAGTTCCATTCATTTAAAGCTTTATCTTTTGCAATGAATGTGGTTAGGGGTGGAAAGAGGACCTTTTATGTGTTTCAACCGATGAATACATTGTTTTATCGGTTTGAATGATGATATCCATTGTGATTGAATGATACATTTGATGTTTTGATTTCAATTGGTACTCTTTGTGATTTGTCTATGTGTTGGATTCATTTAATGGTTCTCGGGTTTATGGTTAAGAAACTTGAATGACACCCTAAGCTTAATGTTCTTTGGGTGTTCAAGTGGAAACCAAGAGTGTGAGTTGTAGGATTTGGTTTGGTGGATTCCTTAGCCTTAGTTCCTTTTGATTTGCATATTTCATTCCATCTCTTTTATTTAGTCTTTTGTTCTTGAATCAATTCTCAAACCTTTGGAACTAGGTTAAAATGAGGTTGATTAAGCAAGACACCAATATTTGACCATTTCCCTGTGGATTCGACATCGCACTTGCACACACTATATTGCAAACGATTCGTGCACTTGCGAGTACTATTTAAAACACACATCAATAATCCCCTCTGAAACTATGGTTGAATCGTTGTCAAGACTATTTTTTTTTTTTGGTCTTTAACATTTTGGTTCTCTAATTATTTGTGTTTCATATATGTAATTTTTTTTATTTTTGGTATGTATTTGTTCTTAGTCATCTATATTAAAAAAATTGCGATCATTGACTTTATTTTATTTTTTTATGCAGCTTTGCCAAATCATTAATTTAAGTTCGATACCACCGTTCACAAGAAAATCATCTATTTCTCGTCAATATAAGGTATGACACATGTTTTATTTAAGTCAGTGCTATACTAACCAAAAATCACAAATATTTTATATTTTTATTCAATCCTATTAACCAATAAAGTAGCCGGTCTCTTTTGAGAATACATGCTTATTTTTCAAGTGTGAAGGATGACTCTTGTTACTTAAAAAGAAAAACAAATTAGGATATTTAGGTGAAAATACACTTTACCTTCTTAAGTATCACCACTTCGGCATCTTAGTCTCCAAAGTTTAAAAGTAACATTTAAACTCCCTACAAACTATCAAATTGTGACAATTTTAGCCCATTTGTTGAGTTTTTACGTTTGTTTGGACATAATGTAAATCATGTGCGTACCCCTAAACTCCCAAAAATGTCTTACGGATAAGTGGGTTTTTTTTTTTTTTTTTTTTTTTTTTTTTAAAATAAAATAAAATTAAAACAAGGTTAAATACATAATTAAAAAAAAAAAAAAAAAACAAAACAAAAAAGAAGAAAATTTTTTGGTGTGGCCGGCCACCCCATTTAGAAAAAAAGGGTAGCTTGGCCACCTCCTTTGGCAGGACTAGGTGTGGTTGAAACCATTCCAATTATAATTTTTTTTTCTTTTGTATTTAACCTTTTGTTTTCTTGTGTGTGTGTGTGTCTATATATATATATATATATATTTGAAGTTTAGCGGCTGAAAAGTCACATGTGATGCACATAGATTACATTCCCTCCAAACAAATAGGAATTTTAACGAATAGACTAAATTGTCATAGTCCAGTAGTTCGTGAGGTTTTCATGAAAAAGATATTTTAAAAGAGAGATGTGGTCGTACAAGAATCCTCAATGGAAGAGGGAGGGAGATACATGACAAAGGGGAATGAATGGGAGGGGATGGATTATGGCTACAAGGGCCGGGGTTGTTATAAATTTGAGGTAGTCTCCCCTATCAACACTCTGATCAATGCCATCGTCTCTTTGGAGAATAAATTACTAGTAACAAACTTGTTGGAGTACAAGTACTACTGGGATCCAGGCTTAACTTAAAAAATTTAAGTGTAACTTTTTTATTATATTTAAATATTAATTAAATAATATTTATTTTAGTTTTATATTGAAGTTTTTCAAATATTTCATTCACAATTGAGAAGACATAGTGCATCTATCTGATCTTCTGAAACATATATATGGGCTCAGCCACTTCAAACAAAAAAAAAAAAAAAAATCTCTTCTTTTCCAACTCTCCTTACCATCTAGCTCCCTCTCCTAACTAATTTCTTAAATAAACATTTTTATGAACATTTTGTCAACTATTTTAACCGTATTCTCTATTTTTATAAACATTTTCTTAGCCTACATTTGTGCATAATTTTGTTTTATTTGATTGGTTTTATATTAAAAACAAAGGAAAAACTTCACTTCCCACTCTTAGTCATTTATCGTTTTTTTCAACCATACCCATAAACTTTAAAATATGTTAATTTAGTGTATCAATTTTTCTTTTTTTCTTTTTCAATTTCATAATTCCGTTAAGAGTTTTCCGTTAAATCCTAATGGAGGGGTGTCAAAGTTCTTAAAATTCCCCTCCTGTTTTTTAGGAAAAAAAATTTCAAAGATTTTGGCATTGGTGAGGATTTAATGGAATTTACAAAAATACCCAAACCTAAATTTTAAAAAAAAAATAAATAAAATAATATATATAAAATGATATTTTGAAAATTTTAACAGAACCTAACGGAAAATCTTAATAAATGAGTGAAATTAAAAGATTGATACACTTTTTTTTTTTTAACGAAAGATATGAGTATATCATTGATCTAAGATTACAAGCATAAAATTCTTATATTACAAAGCATAAAGCTTTGAAAAATCATAAGCACATACTATGAGATTACATAATCATATATACAAACAAAATTTTTACAATAAAGTACTATCTATGACTTTTATCTTCTGCTAACTCATGTACAAAAATAGTTAAAGAGCAGATCTACTCTGAGCAGACTAAATCTAAGACAATGATAGCCAAATATCATAAAAATTGATTTAAACCGGCCGTGAGAAATAACCCCTCACACTGAACTATCTAGGCCGTGAGAGATAACCCCTCACACCTGACTAACCTTCATTCTATAGATTGCCCATGATGACAGATCTAAAGAGAATAAAACTTTTATTCAAAGAAAAACATAATCAGCAAATAGCAACAGCCAAGGAGGAGATGAACGGCACAACACGAAGGTAAATCGACGGATGCATAGCAGAGAGACTGAAATTGCTGATTTAGTTAGAGAACACTTACAATCAAAAGAAAAATCAGAATGGAATGAGGAGGGTAGGAGTGAAGAGTAGAAGGGGAAGGGAGAGGAGGAGTGACAGATCTGTTTTCTGAGGGGTGAAGTCTAAAGCTGACTTGTAAAACAACCCGAAGTTGGGATATTAATACATTAAATTGTCGCTTTTTAAAATTTAAGAATATAATTATAAAAGTTATAAAAGATTAGGGGTGGTAAGTGAAGTTTTTTATAAAACAAATTTGATGAAGCATACATTAGGCGTTAACTTTTTGGAATGTTCATGATACTGGTTATATATAAGATGTAGGAAGGGTAGTGTTATATATACAAACAAAATTCAATTTATTTGGATTATATAAACATATTAGCAAGTCCTTTCATTCTTACGCTTCAGAGTCAACGATCCGTGATCTTTTATGGCAGTTTTTGTCACTAAACCAATCATTGCTTGATCCGGCCTCATTGTCATGATCATCACGACCTCTCTTGGCGGATGCCATATCCATTGAATATTCGGAATCCATTATTGCATTTGGCTCATCAACGACTAGATGAATTCCAAACTCATTCACTTCAAACCCACCCGTGGATATCGTCATTTCCATTCCACTTGCTATCTCATCTTCAGTAAATGGATTGGGTAAATACATTATGCAGCAGTAACGCTCTCTATTAAGCGTTACAGGAATCAAGAAAAAGATATCTGTGTTTGGCCCCAAAAAGCGGTTGTTAATCTTAATAAGGCCCCCCACGGACACCACGTTCTCTGCGAAATTTTCTGCACGTTGTCGACAAACAGCACAAATAAATAACCCTTGATTTGATCCTTTGGAAGTGAAGGTAGTTGAAAGGATATCGAATTAGATCCATTTCTCTTATGGCTGAACCAATTTGGAACCTCATCACCAGAGAGCACAATGTAACGATACCGGTCACCACACTCGGACAAGTACTGTTTCGAAAGAAAAAAAAAAAAAGGTTCACATGCATCATAAAAAAAGTTCACGTCATAAAATGAGAGAATGACATAGAGAGAGAGAGAGAGAGAACCTGGAGAAGACTCTTCCTGAAATCATATGCTAGACCGTCACATCTATCCATGAAAAATTTTGTACATAATCTTTCCTGGTTAGGCACATTTGGGAGTCTCTGCAATGATGAGCAGCCACGTGCATACAACTCGCCTAAACTTGCAGGAAGTTCTGGAATTGATTGGAGACTAGTACACTCCTCCAACCAAAGTCTTTCTAATTTAGGGAGGCTACCGATCCAATGAGGCAGGCTACGAAAATTGTTTCGTGATAAATGCAATGTTTTCAATGAAGATAAACTCCGAAGATCCAGAAGAATCTCATCTTCAAACAAATTGTAGTCATTGAGATTCAACTTTCTCAAACGACACAATCCAGAAACAGAAGTTGGTAGCAAATTTATGGGTTTCGGGCATTTTCGTGATAACCCTGACAAAAAAAGTGACATCCAAGATTCTGATGATTGCCATTTACATCCAGATAATGATACATTTTCGAGTTTCTTCAAAAGACTAAAGGAGTATGGTAGTTGCTCAATAGCAGTTCCATTAGCAACCAGATATATTAAAGCAACCATATTCCCCAATTGTTTTGGTAACTTGTC
The DNA here is from genome assembly GCA_028654335.1 of Alnus rubra. Classification (NCBI taxonomy): domain Eukaryota; kingdom Viridiplantae; phylum Streptophyta; class Magnoliopsida; order Fagales; family Betulaceae; genus Alnus; species Alnus rubra. Next base: position 153,933 of record JAJPGS010000243.1, read on the forward strand.
AATTTTTATGCAGTCAGACAAGTCAAGAATTGTTAAAGAATACAAGTTTGAAATACTTTCCGGAAGATTCTTCAAGTTCTCGCATCCTTGTAAATCTAATACAAGAAGTTTTTCCAAATGTCCAATGGACTCATGTACCTCAACCAAACTCGTGCAACCTTTTAGCCTCAACGTTGTTAAACCAACCATATTCCCCAATTGTTCTGGTAACTTGTCAATTTTTATGCAGAAAGACAAGTTAAGACTCTCTAAAGATTCTAAGTTAGAAATGCTTTCTGGAAGATTTTTCAAGTTTTTGCATCCTTCTAAATTCAATAAAACAAGTTTTTTCAAAAGTCCAATGGACTCATGTACCTCAACCAAGCTCGTGCAACCTTCAAGGATCAGCTTTGTTAAAGCAACCATATTCCCCAATTGTTTTGGTAACTTGTTAATTTTTATGCAGTCAGGCAAGTTAAGAGTCTCTAAAGATTCTAAGTTAGAAATGCTTTCTGGAAGATTCTTCAAGTTCTCACATCCTTGTAAATTTAATAAAACAAGTTTTTCCAAATGTCCAATGGACTCATGTACCTCAACCAAACTCGTGCAACCTTCAAGTATCAGCATCTCCAAATGTGGGACTAGTAAGAAGTTTGGCGATTGGGTGAGACATTTAGAACCTTTGAGATTAAGAACTTTTAACTTGTTGAGTACCTGTCAAAACGAAATCAAATGAAAAAAGAAGAAAAAAGAAAAGAAAAGAGAATTTCATGTAATTTATTCATTCATATTTAATAAGAAAATAATAGGCAAAGTAAGATTTGTTATACTTTGTTCTCTTTCCAAACTTGTTTGACATTACTATGTTGCATGTCGAGAATAACAAGGTTCTCAAGGTGGAAATTTGGTGGTAGAAATTTCAAAGGGCACTTATGCCAGTGAAGCCATCTTAACTCTTTGGAAAGATGTTCATAGCATCCTGTGAAATATGCACCATCGATTTGGAGCAATCTCAAATTTTTTATCTTTGCAAATGCTTCAGTTTTCAATTGTACAGCTTCAACTTCAAGTGCAGGTAGACTTAGGCTGAGACCCTCTATTGCTTTTGATCCCTGAAAACATAGATGGGTTAGCAATGCATATTCACATTTTTTGTGAAGCTAGAACACCTTCAAATTGGAGGTGACCTATATATTTTCACCATAATTAAATAAATAAAAAACTAATGTGATTTATACATGGCCAGAATTGCATACTTCAAATTTTATTTATTTTATTTTTTTTTCTTTTTACTATAGTCAAGTACAAGTTGTTTGATTGATTAGAGAATTGTACGTAGGATTTAAGATCTTACAGTTATGGGTCATATTTGTTTTTTATTTTACATTTTTAATGAATTACAATTATGGGTCATATTGATAGAATATTCAAGCTATATTCATGTTTGGCGAAAAGACAAAACTCTCATATAGAAATACTTTCATAACATATGCATATTATGTCTATGTGCATGTACATGTATTTATATAATATTAATGCATCTATCTCTTACCAGATGTTTGTTAAGCACATCTAATACATCTTCGCGAAACCACAATCTACTACGTTTTCCAGGATTCTTGGGTGACATTTCTCGAACAACCTCCCTTCCCATATCGCGAATCAAATCATGCATCCTTAACTCATTTTTGTCATTGATTGTCACGAGAGACCTCTCAATGAGAATATTAATACCAATATCCGAAAAGAAACCACAACCATCAAATATTTTGATGGCATAATCTTTGTCCATGCCAACAAAGAAACACGCAATATCAAGGAATGTGTCCTTCACAGTATCATCATCTAGTGAATCAAAGCTCATTCTAAGTATTTTCTGAATCTGGTGGTGAGGATATTTTTGTAATTTTTTCAATGCATTTTTCCATGCAATAGTGCTTCTTCCCGATAGATAGGAACCCAAAATTTCAAGAGCTAATGGAAGCCCTCCCACATAATTAACTACACTAATTGAAAGCTCTTGGTAATCTTCTATTGGATGAGCTATCCTAAAGGCATGCCAACTAAAAAGTTGAAGAGATTCCTCATGATTCAATTCCTCGACCTTATATTTTTCATGCACTCCAAGTTCGGTTAGCAAATGTTCATCTCGAGTTGTCAAAATGATTCTACTTCCTGCACCAAACCATTTAGAACTTCCAACAAATGAATTGAGTTGTTTCAAGTGATCCACATCATCAAGGATAACAAGAATTCTTTTATAACGAAATCTTTCCTTAATCAAATTGATTCCTCTATCAACATTGGCAATCTTCATGTTCTTGGTTTTTAAGACATCAGAAAGAAGTTGTTCTTGCAAATGAACTAAACCATTGAGCTGTTCGGAAATTTCTTTAATATTTAAAAGAAAACTGCTTCCTTCAAACCCATTATATATTTGGTTATAAACAGCTTTGGCTAAGGTTGTTTTACCTATTCCACCCATGCCATAGATGCCTACAATGCGAACATCACTTGTTCCAAGATTTAATAAAGCTTTAATCTTTTCAGCACGATAATCTATACTTATTGGATGTTTGGCAATATCCAAGCAAGCATTGTTCACTTTATGTAAAACTTCTTCAACAATTTTCTTGATGAACCTTGATTCGTACCTGATAATTATAGTTTAAAAGAAAAGAAAAAAAAAAAGAAAAAAGAAAAAACAACAACAACAACATAAGCACAAGAAAAGAAAATGAAGAAAATTATATGATTCAAAAGGATATTATCATTTTGGTCATTTGAGACTAATTTTCATGGTAAACACAAGCCTATTTCGGTGTCTTGTTCGAACAAAACACAAGTCTTGCCAGAGAATGGAAACAACATGATGAATTAAATGGGGAATATAATGGATAGAGTTAGGAGCATGCTTTATGTAGTTCTCATGAAACAGTTTTCTAGTTTTAGAAATTTGAAAAACAGAGATATAAATGGAAAATGTCTTTAGTTTGGTATCTGTTTTCACTTTTTTGAGAGCCGCAACTCAAAAAAAAAAAAAAAAAAATTAAAACAACATTTTTTATATTAACAATGTCTTTACCTTTGTTTACTTTTTTGATAATTAATAATAAATTGAATTGAACCACAATGAAAAATTATACGGGCAAAGATTTCTTCCGAACTAGGTTGAAAAAACTAATTCCAAGCTAATCCATAAAAATGTCATGTGTTTATTTTGCACGTGCTTTTTAAATAGTAAGGATAAAGTTAGAAAAGACATGCTTTTTTAATAAAATTTATTCAAACTCTGTATTTGCTATTTAAAAAGCATATGCTTCTCACGCGGAAAAAGACAATGATATTTTTAGAGACTGAATTGAAGGAAGTTGGAGAAAAACTCTATCCATTGTTTTTAGGATTAACCCCAATCCCAACCAAACATCATGTAAACATTGAGTTGTTAATGCCGGTATGACAAAATTAAGTTCAATTTCAAAACAAAAGATTTGATAGAGTCTAATACCCCAGAATTCTATGCATCTTGATATGAGATCTAATGCTGCCTATCACTATAAAACTCATATTACTTTTTCTATAACAAAGATAAATGTGGATCATGAGTCATAAAGTTAAATAGAAATGATGAAACAGGACTCATCACAGTTTCGGTTACTCATCATTAATTTGGTTTTTTCCAAATAAAATATGTATTTCGAGATGATTGAAGCATCCCAAATTAGTTTGAAATTATTTAGATCGATGAAAGTCTAGATTTCCAATATTGGATTCTAGCTAAAATAACTTTGAAATTTTGTTCTTTAAATTTTGTCAATCTATTTTTACCTCAACCTCAATATTATTTTATTTTATCAATTTTCGACTAACATTTAAAAGAAAAACAAAAGACAAAATAATAATAATTTATTAATGCATCAAAAAGCATAAGAGATCGTAAGATATAATACCCGTTTGCAACGTTTTGGATATCCCAACCGGAATAGTTTGCAGCTTCAGTAAGAGCTGCTTTCCATTTCTGCACCCTCTCCATCTCCGCCTGAAACCGCTCTTCGTGCCTAGAAAATGCTTCGGCAAAAGATCCGGTCTGTCTTCGCACGTCCGAGGGGTTCACGTCATAAAATATGGGAAGAAAAGTTTGGCCTATGGTATTCTTACAGTGCAAGATCTCCACAAGCTCATCAAGGCACCAACTTGAAGAAGCATAGCCTTTAGAGAAAACCACAATAGAAACCCTTGAACCTTGAATAGCTTTGAGCAGTTCGTTAGAGATGTGGTTCCCTCTAGGAAGCTCGTCGTCATCTCGGAATGTGTGAATTCCGGCATGCACCAAGGCAGTGTAGAGGTGATCGGTGAAGGTTTTGCGGGTGTCTTTACCTCTGAAACTCAAGAAGACATCGTGATTCCAACGAGGTTCGGAAGGTGATAGAAGCTGGGTTTGAGCAGCCATGGATACGGAGGTAATTGAGGTTGACTTGACTGAAAAAGGAGGCTCTTGTGACTCGGTTTTAATTTGGTGTAAAAGCAAAAGGAAGCCGGCAGTCTGCAAGATGTTTTCCAGTTGTCCAGCTGTTTGCAGTTACCATGCATCCACCGTCCTTCAATAGTTGTTGAGAAACTTAAATGTTGCTGATAACGACTTGACAACTACCACAATGTTGACGTTGACCAAGACTTAAGAGTCAAGCCAAATTAATGGAATAGTGAATCAAACTTGGAGGTGGATAGATCTCAAATATGTACGTTTTGTAGAAATTAAAATGATAAAAGTGAAGAGAAATAACCAGTTCCAAATTCTTTGCCAGTACTATTAAATATTAATGAGTGCAAGATTATATATTTTTAACATATATATTCATTTATTTGGTCTGCGGAAACATATTCATTTATTTCGTTCCCATTACTTCGTTGATATAGATGATGTTCTATCTAAGGGAAATAATTCATTTTTTCATTCTTCAACTTTTTATAATTAGCATTGAATTTGTGTGCTCATGTTATATCATACATAAGTTCCACAGATTTAATAATAATTTTAAAAAATAGAAACATGGGAGAAGAATCAAAGAAGATGTATAGCAGCACGTCTCTCTATCTGAGGGAGACAAAAAGTCTTATGGGTATGTAGCACCAAAGCGGTGCATTTCTTATAGTTACTATAGCTATAAGTAGCCTATAACTTATAACTATAAGCCAAAGCGGTGCAAACCTAAAAGGCTCTTACCCTAAAACCTCTTTTCTTCTCTAAATATAAGAAACCGTTTCAAAAAGTCATATGGAGGCAGGGGCGGAGCTGGGATATAGGACTTGGGGCTAAATTGAAAAAAAAAAATTTAGGAGGGCCAAAACTATAAAAATAACAAAATTTAGGAGTAAAATTAATTAATTTTTTTTTTTTTTAGAATTTTTTTTTTTTTGGGGGAAACCCCTGGCCCCCAAGGCCAGGGGTTTCTCCGCCCTGTATGCAGCAGATACTTTATATATTTCTTAAAGGGAAATGCTAGAATTTATTCTATTTAGTGTCCTTAAGGAGTCTGACATAACACCCTGTTTTTAATAATAATAAAAAACTACAATTTAATTTTCTCTCTTATTTTTATTAAAAGAACATGGTGTTATGTCACCATAGAAGGACCCATAATTAAGACACTAGAAGAAACCTTAGAATTTTTCTTTTCTAAATATTGGATAAGCTACAAACTACTTAGCTTCTATATTCGTTATTTTAATACATAAGAAAAATGAAAAGGAAGCTGTTGAGGGTATTCTTAGCTGTGCACTTTTTTTGGAAACAAAAAAAAAAAAAAAAAAAAAAAAAAGAAAAAAAAGAAAAGAAAAGAAGAAGAAGTGGGTCGATTGAATAAAAAAGCGACTTCCTTGTTGGCACCCATCAGAGTTGAATAATCAAAGGAAGATAATACGAGGCATAGAATAAAGAGGACGAAGATGACTAACCAGAGTTGATGAGAGCATTTTCCGGTGATTGGTTTCTCCATATGCTCTTCAAATGGGATTCCCAGAACAATCGACTCCTATCAATTCAATCCCATTGCCAAAAAGGTTCTGACAACCGAGAAGTGCATAGAGCAACAGAAAGAAGAAAGCTACTGAGCTGGATATGCATTTATGATTTTGTTAATTAAGACTCGAGCCTTATTGTGTAGAGTACACAACTACAAAATCAACTTTTGGGGTGTAACGATCCAGAGAGCTCGAATCGAAGTGGTGTCCGTTGGATGATGGGGACTTTGTTTGGATTCGTGTAAGGTAGGGAGCAAACTTCCGTTACTTTATCGTCGGAAACTTCACCTTTTTCTCTCTCTCTCTCTCTCTCTCTCTCTTCCCCTGTAATTTTCTACTTTTATTTTTGATTGTGGAAAGAGAACAAGCAGAACTACATGCAACTCTCCTGCCTCTCTCTGGGTTGTCACTATTTATTCCCGGTAAATCTCATATAGGTTCTTTGATAATTACTGCTGAAATTATTAGTAATTTAGAAAGCTAATTATTAACAATTTGAACATCCAAATCCAAAGCTTTTCCCTTCCCCTGTTCTGTTCTGTTCTTATTCAACGTAGAGTCGGAATGTGCGGCGAAGGTTTCCAAAACCCCCGTAAGTCGTGGCACAAATACGGCTGCTGTTAATTATATAATGGATTCATGGGGTTACGACCATAATAGAAGTTTTCAGCTTTCAGAAAACAGTGTAAATTTGTCGGTGGACACGTCACACGTAAGACTAAGCTCTTCAGTAACGAATGGTTAAGCTAAAATCACGGGGAATGCGCCACAGGCCCACAGTAAATAGTAAATACAAGTTCATAAAATAGCATCGGGAGAAGTGAAAAAGTTTTCATTTTGGTACAACCCTACCAAGCCCACTAACCCAGATAAGTCCAAGGAAAGCCCATCGGCCCCAACACACGGTGAGCCCAGAAGGAGTGATCACAGCAAATCACTGTCCGCCACGTCACTTCAATTATTTTTCATGTTCTTGACAGCTCGTGGACCAAACTATTCTGCAATAATAGCAAGTGATATTTAATTTGGCTCTACTATCTTAGCTCGGTCAATTAAGGATATATCGAGGTATTGTGTAATCAATAATGATCGAGCATCGATCGAAGGATTTACCGAGCTTCTTTGTGTGCCCCTCAGTCAATCGAGCATCGATCAGGGTTCAATTAAAAGCTTTTGGAGTGGCTTTTGTGATGCATTCGATCAATTCAGAACCTCAATCAATCGATTGAGATTGTTCGGTAGTTGGTAGTGTTTCTTTCGACTCAAAAACACCCCCTCAAAATCCGTACTCTTTTTTCTTGTTTTTTTATTTTTTCTTGTTTTTTTTTTTTGATTTTTTTTTTTAATTTTTTGAATCAAGTACATTTTACCCCTTATGGTTTAAAGATTTTAGTTTTTATCCAATGTGATTCATTTCGTATCGTAGATAGTATTCTCGTTTATGGCTAAAGACAAAAATAGTATTTTCGTCCAACTTCCATCTAAAAATTGACCAAAGTTCACTTCAACACATCTAACAAGCTGACTCGTGTCCTATACCTACATAAAAATTAAAGACTAAAAATAAAAAATTAAAATTAAAATTAAAAGCTTTAATTTTTTTTTTTTTTTTTTTTTAAAAAAACTTTCTGAAAAAAAAAAGAGGGATGACTTGAGGCTAGTTCGGGGGTGACTGAACTACCTTCATAAGGCCAAAAAGAAAAAGAAAACGTTTAGGGTTTTACCCTTGGGGTGGCCGAACCCCTTGAGGATGGGTTTGGCCATGCACCCCTAGACCGGCTATGAGGTTGGCTTAGGTAGTCCTCCCTTTTTTTCTTTTTTTAAAGTTTTTATTATTTTCAATTTTTAATTTTTAATTAGGCATATAACACATGTCAGTTTCTTAAAAGTGAAATATGGACTTTCGTCAATTTTTAGACGGAAATTAGACAGAAATACCATTTTTGTCTTTAACCATAAACAAAGTACCATCTATTATATGAAATGAACCACATAAACCAAAACATAAAATTTTTAAACCAGACAAAAACGTATTTAACTTTTTTTTTTCTTTAAAAATAAAAAAAATAAAAAATCACTGCCCTTTCCATGATATGCAACTGTTATTTACGTGTTTAAAGTGAAAGTCACTAGAAGCAAGGACACGGACACGTGACGGTGTACGTCGTATGACTCGCATGAGAGAGCAAGGACAGAGACACTACAAAATCCAAAATAGAAGACGGCTTGGTAGGGACCATGAAAATAAATATCGTATTAATATTTGAAAATAGATTCGGATCAACAAGTATTGTGAATTACGATTCACAATTAATATTATTTATTTAATTATTTGCAAAAGTCTTCATGCCTTTAAATGAAAACTAATCTAAAAAACTGAGAAAAGCTCAAATTGCACAATCCATGTTTGTCCCGGAGGACATGTATATTTACTTCAAAAATGCAAATTGAAAATTCATTGGTTTCTTTGGAAGGGGTGTTTTTATTATTGACATTACATACATTTTTTTATTATATAATTATACGAAGAAAAGAAGGGGAAGATGTGATCCTCAAGCAGACTTCTGAGTCCAAAAAAAAGAAAAAAGAAAAAGAAAAGTAGTATAATTCTTAAGATAATAATTTAGATATTTATGAATTATCGTCTATTCTTACTCTTTAAGAAAGAGGGAATTATTTGTATGGATTTCAGTTCTCTATTTTTCTTAAAATTGCTTGGCCAAAGATGCGTAACAGGCCACTAGCTTTAGGGTTAATTAATGACAACTGATGTCACTTAAGAACACTTGTCAACACACGTGAAGACCCTCTCTTTCTTTCTTTAGAAAATAAAAGTCCAAAGGAAACAAAAATACTATATTTACTTTCAAGTGTTTAATTTCTGATTTGATTATAAAAATCATCATTAAATTTTGGAGGAGCTAATTTGTATATATAAGATATATTAATGGTGATGTTCATTATCACATCTTGAAGTAACCTCCATCAGCCACGCACCTCCTTCTCCATTGTCGGGCCTCACTCAACTATCTATCAGCATCACTCTCGTAGGTGTACCCCACGCACCATTCCAACATAAGTGAGCTACATGCGCTGCTGCTCTTTTCGGTCTCTTACTACAAATTTCTTTCATCACAGTTTTTTTCGCTCTCCTTTGGAGAGCTCTTTTGGTCCAACAAAAATTTCATATTCAAATATGGACCTAAAAAATATTGGATCTTGGTGGTTTCTACCTCACTGCTCCAGATGATGTCTCTTCCGCTACTATACATCTACCTCTTAATCTCCCTAGTTCCATCATAAGCTGGACATAAAGTCAGTTAAAAAAGAGTTTACTTTTTTAATTAATACTTGCACCATCCATCATGAACCGCAACGACTAGCTTTGTCGGCAGCTTTTTCCGATTTCCTTCTCCACATTTGATAATCACCTTTGAAACTATGGTTGAATCGCTGTTAAGACTGCTTTTTTTTTTTTTTTTTTTTTCTGGTCTTTTATATTTTGGCTCTCTATTAATTATTTGTGTTTCATATATGTAATTTTTTTGTATGTATTTGTTCTTAGTCATCCATATATATTAAAAAAATATATTGCGATCATTGACCTTTTTTTTATTTTATATGCAGCTTTGCCAAATCATTAATATGAGTTCGATATTACCGGCCGTTCACAAGCTTTCCTTGAAGAAGAAGAAAAGCATCTATTTCTCGTCAATGCATTCACATGTACATTCTCCTCCTACAATCACAGATGGATAATCTATCTGAATACAAAACAATTCCACACAATTGATACTTGATCACCAAGTTAAAGCCGTGTTCTTGCAAAAACGCGCTTAAGTCTTCAATGATTAATGCAAGGTGGTTGAGCTCCATCTACCCATCGCTGCCTATATATATACCAAAGGCCCTCAACCTTCTTATCTCCCAACAATTAATTCATCTTCCAGTATTCCTCTAACCTCTCATCAGCTACACTTGGGAAAATGTCTCACCACGGAAATCATCACCTTCTTCTACCGCATGGTGAGGGACACCACGGCCAGCACGGTCATGGCGAAGGACATCACGGAGAGCATGGTCATGTCGGAGGAGGGCATTGTCATGGCGGTGGACATCACGGCGGGCATGGTTATGGCCATCATGGAGGGCCTGGCCTTGGTGGAGGACATCACGGTGGGTATTGTCATGGCGGAGGACATCATCCACATGGTCGTGGGGGAGGACATCATCCACATGGGCACGGTGGGGGACACCATCCACATGGTCATGGCGGGGGACACCATCATCATCCACATTAGAGAGAAGAAAGATCATAGACTATCTTCCGGTGCCTAGCTTGTTAAGTCTACGAAGAATAAGCCCCATATATATTTGTGAAATTATGGGGAACATATGCAGCTCAGGCGCTTTATATTGAATATGTATTTTGAATGCTGGTTTGATGTTTAAGAGGACGACTTCGGATTCTCTGATTTTGGTTGCACATTTCATAAGTGCTGTTCTTTCCTTGTACCGTGCTACAAATTAATAAAATAGTTAGTTGAAAACTCTTGCTCCATTTTCTTTATCGTTTTCATGGCTTGCTAATCGCACGGCTTACCTTTCGGGGAAGCATGAAATTCTTTTTGAGGGAGGGGCGCCACCGTGCCATAATAATAATGTAATCAATTATTTGTAATTTTTTTTTTTCAAAGAGAAATACTATACAATTGTTTAAAGAAGGGAAAACACCCACTACAGCATGCCAAACTATGGCTGGATCGAACAGTTTTTAGATGATCAAATCAGGCCCATACATTACCCAGTGAGAGAAAGTAGGATCACGCGCGTGGTTTGACAAGTAAGGATGTGATCGACGACTGCCAGATTGTCGATGTTGAGTGGTGTCGTGTGGTTGGTTGGACAAGGTGACGACTCACGGAAAAGGACTAACAATAGGAGTGGGTGTAAAAGAGCATCTAACTAATTCCCATGTTAATGCAAAATTAATCTCCCCCACTCTCCAAGAATCATTTAAGCCCCTTTTAGCCACAATTGAGCAAGGGGTTAGACTTTGTAAGCAAGATAAGGCCACCCCAACAGGAAGGGGACCTTTTAGCCAAGAGAAAATAGCATCGTTTCTGAATCCATTATAAAAAAATAAACACCAAAAATCCTGCTAAGGAAAGAACACAGAAAACAAATATTCACAAAGCTTAAAAAACCCAAATACTACCAAAAGGGAGAGATAGTCACTACACCAGGGAATAACTGTTCATGTTCCGCAACCACCGAGTCATATTCTCCCTCTTAATCACTCATTCTTTTACTCGCTTGTTGAACAATTAAGATGCACTATTTTTCCAGATATCGATTGAAAGAATGCGCAGTATAACGCCCCAGCTTTTATATAATCTACATTGCAAAATTATGGCAATATATATAAATTGACTCATCAAAAGTTTCTCTCTATTGCTTGTAAAGTAGCTATCACAATGCATACTTCTTATAAAAATCGGTTTATCAAATGCCATGGCCGTTTTGCAAGTCATGTCTTATAGATGGGTTTGACATAATATTAAAATCAAAACTTCTATTTTTCTTTACATTTTCTTTTCTATAGTATACATATAACTTCATACACATTAGTATGAAGCAAATAAAATAGTTGATATCATGTTGCAATGTAAAACGACAGTTCAAATCACAATAGCTACATATCATAATAACTTACAAACATGAACATTTAATTGTCACTTTCTTTACGTTGTTCAGCATATCACCCCTGTTTAATCACCGGGTTTGCTAGTCTTTTTCTCCCATTTTCTAGTATCGGGGTGCTAAGTGTATAAATATTTCCCTTAACAGCGTATCCCCCTCACTTAACCGCATATTTGCTAGTCTTTTCTCCCATTTCCTAACATCGTGGTGCTAAATATATAACCTCACTTAACCGCTGAGTTGTTAAGTCTTTTCTTTCCCCCTTCAATTCCTAGTATATATTTCCAGGTACTTCCTAGTATGCATGTACTGCATGCTGCCAAGAATGAAGACTTAACTTGGTTTTGAACCTCCCATTTCATTGAATAAATTTATCAGATAAATCTTAACCCCACAAAAGAAACTTTCATTGCAGCAATTAACACGATCAGCCCTCAAGCATTATTTGATTTCCCAACAGTCCAATTTAGCAGTCTCTCTCACAAAATAAACTCACGTTCAACACCAACAAATCAATGACTATCTAATAAAAAGAAGGGTTAAACACCTTTTTAGTCTCTGAGTTTTAGAAACTTTATTTTTTAGTCACTGAATTTCAATTTGCATCACAGATGATACTTCAGTTTTGAGAAATGACCGAATAAGTACCTCGGTTAACTTCTCCGTCCAAAAACTAACAGACCGCCACGTGTCAACCTCAGAGGTTGACACATGGCACTATATAAAAAAAATTAAAAATTAAAAATCTTTAAAAATGAATTAAAAATAATAATATTAAAAAAAAATTGAAAAAAAAAACAAGGGGTGGCTGCCACCCCCCTTGGCAACCATGGGGGGTGGCCGGCCACCCCCTTGGCCGGTCTGGGGTGGCCAAACCCCCCATGGGGGGTGGTTTAATCACCCCTTGACAAATAAAAAAAATAAAAATAAAAATAAAAATTTAAGATCGGTTTTGGCCCTTGAGGGTGGCCGAACCACCCCATACCGGCCAAGGGGGTGGCTTTTTTTTTTTTTTTTTTTTTTTTCAATTTTTTTTAATATTATTATTTTTTTAATTTATTTTTAAAGATTTTTAATTTTTAATTTTTTTTATATAGTGCCACGTGGCGGTCCGTTAGTTTTTGGACGGAGAAGTTAACCGAGGTACTTATTCGGTCATTTCCCAAAACTGATGTATCATCTGTGATGCAAATTAAAATTCATGGACTAAAAAATAAAGTTTCCAAAATTCAGGGACTAGAGGAGTACTTAACCCTAAAAAGAATAACAAATCCTTAATTAGTAGCAAACTGAACAAAATCTTCAACTCAAACATTTTCCATTTTAACAAAATCTTCAACCCATAGATTAATCCATTCAAAAACCTATTACCAATATCAAGAATCGAAGAAACAGCTCCAAAATAATTTTATTAAAAGCAAGAAAAGGCTCCATTTCATCAAAAAAATCTAAAACAATAAAAGGTTGTAGCCTTTACCTTGGTTCTAGGCTAGTTGAACCGAAATTTACGAATTTGGTTATACAACGCTTCTTGGGTCGCTGATTGTGAGTTCCAGTGAAGGGGTTACGGATTTAAAGGAAGCCGTGTAATAAGAGAATAGAGTAGATGAAAATGTGGGTGCTTGCCTTCGTGAGACTAAAAGATATACAAACTGCTGAAGGGAGAGGAAGAGATTCATGAATAATGGCTTCCTTTACCAAGGGAATGGGAGGGGTTTTCTTTTTCTTTTTCTTTGAAGTGGGGAGGGGTTTTCTTAAAACAGGGGAGAGTTACCGGGGAAGAGGAAACAAAAATTAAATTAAACTCTGTACCAAGACTTTTTTTCTTTCACTCTGGCGATTCGGTTCCTCTGAGAAGAGCGACAAAGGTTGAGCGTGTTAAGGAGGAGGGAAGCCCTCCGCTTCCCTCCTCCCTAGTTGTTTGGTTTAGGAGTTGTCTATAAATAAGCGTTTTGATTCATTGAAATTGATGCTGCTGTTGGTTTTGGGTCCGAGTTTGTTTGAAAATGTAACACTCATCGCACAGGTCCTTTCCCTGGATGCTTCCAACGGAGCTGGCTAATGAATTTTCGATGGAACGGCGGTTCAAGTGACGGTTAATTTCTATGGTTAACCCTTTCTCTTACAAAAGGGGCAAGTGCTTTAAAGGGTCGAGATTTTCAGAACTGCAAGTATGCTACAGGGTAGGCTTGGTAATTTTGACATGACCCGCGAATTCAACACAAATATATAGAGTTTGGGTTTAAGCTATAACCCGTTTATGACCCGCCAACCTGTTTATGACCCGTTTATAACCCATCAACCTGTTTATGACATATTTATGACGCGTTAATGACATATTTTTTTACCAAATTAGTTAAATGGGTTGACATGTTAACCCGACGGGTTGACAAGCCAACCAAAATGGGTTGATACGGCAACCGAAATTGCCAAGCCTACTACATGGTGACGTTCTCGGGTGCAGTAGTGGTAGCAATTTTGAAGGAATGGTTCCATATTTTTCTGGAGCATGTACAAACACATGTCTCCACTAGCAGTGTCTACTACAACGTGTTCATTACAAGCAGCTTTGCAGTGTTGGACGGTTTTGATATGTAGTCCCTTCCTTGTGAGGAGGAAGTGGGGGTTATGGTTTTTGGCCTTTTCGTCTATTCCGCTGGTCAGTGATAGTTGTAGTTTTTATTGTTTTTCTTTGTTTGTGTTTGTAGTAGTCTTATTATGCGGAGATTGTTCCGGTGATAAACAGGGGTCTTCAACTGATTGGATTAGTCAGTGCTTTTGAACCTTTGTATTGTTGTTTGTTGTAGTTGTCTTTATTCTTGGTGTGTCTTATAGTTTGTTTTCCTTTAGCCTTTTGAGCTAATGGTGGTTTTGGATCCTTCCTGGGTTTTCCAGTAAGGGTTAGAGTCTCCCAACCCATAGGGTTGTGTGAAGTTGTTGTCCCCTCGTTGTAGATTCGGTGGGGTCGATTGTTGGTGTGCTTTTTGGTAGTTTGCTTTGTGCGGATCAACCTAGTCATTGCTTTTTGTCCAGAATGTGTGATCGACTCCCTCTTCAAGTAAATGTTTATATAATTTAGTCAAAATGACATAGAAGCATTTGCTTTGTGCGGATCAACCTCATTTATGTTAATAACCCTAATTTCACTTTTTCCACATTTGCTTTAAACTCTCAACATAATTTCGTTTCGTCAACATAATGACTATTTTTATTGGAACTTCAATATGTGTATCAAACCTCCACTAACCATTTTTTGAGATCACAATTTTATTGTAACATGTTAAAAGTTTTTATATACTCCATTTAGTCCTAACATAATAATAGCATTATTTAAATATTTATTGAGCCAATTCAACAACTATAATGTAGAAGTTTAGTCATAAAAAGCTCACACTCGGAGCTATTCTTTAAGATTCCTTCTCTATACAACCTCCACAAATCAAATACTCACTTTATCACTCAAGACTTAACTCAAACTCACAAAAATCATGTTCCCACACTCACTGCCCGCTCACTGGATGAAGCAAAACGAAACCCAAAATTTTGTTCGAGTTGTGGCGTTTAAATAGAAAAACTTGCTTGATTACTGTTTACATCGTTTGAACGAGTTTAAGTTCGTTTGAAGGAACTTGCATTAAATGCACATCAAGTCCCCAGTTAACCCCATATGTTGAGTGACACACGGAGATCTGATTTTAATTCGATCGAGTTTATTCTCGATTGAAAGAGTTTGTGTTTGTTGGATTTGACAAATGTTTTCTCTTTTTGACAAATTCGAACGAAATTGTGTTTTTTCTTGACATGTGAAACATTCTGTTTCCTTCTATCAAAACCTTTATATTAATTGCAGCATATTCTCTTCAATTATTATTATTATTTATTTTTTTTTAAAAAAAATCTGTGTATTTCCTTGCATCTAATCGTGTGATAAATAGGGACCCCCGACCCACGATGATTTGGTTTTAAGCCTTTGATTGCCACGACAGTCGTTGAATCGTTGATCTATCGAATTAACGTGAGTGTTGGGCTTAGACTTCCTAGCCCATCAATAAGTCAGGCCCAAATTCAGAAAGACAAAAGGTACAACAAGTCAAAAACTAGAAAATAAAAAGACAAAAAAGGAATAGCAAATCATTAATTGATCATTGGATATCCATATCACCGACCACAGGCTTTCCTTGAAGAAGAAGAAAAGCATCTATTTCTCGTCAATGCATTCACATGTACATTATCCTCCATCCCTAAGCAGTACAATATATTCACATGGAGAAAACACTTGGACGCAATTGATACTTGATCGCCAAGTTAAAACCGTGTTCTTGGATAAACGCGCTTAAGTCTTCAATGATCGAAGGTTGAGCTCTATCTACCCATCCCTATATATATACCAACGGCCCTCAACCTTATCTCCCAACAAATAACTCATCTTCTTCCAATATTCCTCTACCCTCTGAGCAACGTACACTTGTGAAAATGTCTCACCACGGAAATCATCAGCTTCTACCGCATGGTGAGGGACACCACGGAGGGCACGGTCACGGCGAAGGGCATCATGGAGAGCATGGCCATGGCGGAGGAGGGCATTGTCATGATGGTGGACATCACGGCGGGCACGGTCATGGTCATGGCCCTCATGGAAGGGGACATCATGGAGGGCCTGGCCATGGTGGAGGACATCGCGGTGGGCATTGTCATGGGGGAGGACATCATCCACAAGGTCATGGCCGAGGAGGACATCATCCACACGGTCATGGTGGGGGACACCATCATCATCCACATTAGAGAGATGAACGATCATCAATTGTCTTCTGGTGCCTAGCTTGCATGTTAAGTCAGTGAAGAATAAGCCCCCATATATATTTGTGAAATTATGGGGAAGATATGCAATTCAGCTTTGTATTGAATACATATTTTGAACGCTGGTTTGATGTTTAAGAGGATGACTTCTGATTCTGATTTGCTTTCAAGTTTCAAGCTTGTAATTTTGGTTGCACATTTCATTAGTGCTGTTCTTTCCTCTTATTGTGCTACAAATTAATAAAATAGGTTGCTGAAAACTCTTACTCCATTTTCTTATGGTTTTCATGGCTTATTGCAAATCACACGACTTGCCTTTGGGGGAGCATGAATTCTTTTTCAAGGGAAGGGTGCCACAATCACAACTCAATCAATTATATATGCAATTACGGCAAAAAAGAACTGATAACATAAGCTTTGAGTTTGGATCGAGACCACCTCAATTCTAAAAGCAATTAACTTGAGCCCAAATAGTGTAATTGTCGCCTCCCAAATCAGAAAAAGTGCATGCTAAAATATTTAGTTAAAACCTTGTTTGAAAACTTTGCAATAAGATTATATATATTTCATTAAAGAATAAACTATCCATCATGCTAAGATTATTCCAAAATATCAGTTCAAGATTTATAAACTTGTCACAACCCCCGAGAAAGCGATAGTCACATCTGGGAGATACTAAAATCTTAGAACTCCCTATAATCATTTATAAAATTTGATTCCAATCAAACACCTTCGTATCATGGGTTGGTGAAGTATATGTGTTTCGGGATCTTACTAGAAGTTAAAGTGCTTGAAGAGGGAGTTTGGGTAAAGTGAATTGAAGAAGTGATAAATGGAAGAATGAGGGAGGAAGAAGGGTTGGTCAATTGGCTTAAGGGTGGTGGTGTGAAATAGGGGTGTATGCGAGTGGATACTAATCGCCCGCATTCACTATCCGCAACTAGCCGCCATCCAGACATGCAGATGCGGTTGGAAAAAATCATATATGTATATGCATGTCAATGCAAATAGCAGCATTAGAGTATACCGATGCAGTTGAAAAATATGACGTGAATGTCAGAATGTGAGTATATAAAAGTGATATCAGCATTTTGCAGTTACGGCTGCAGATATTGCAAATAACCGAATTCGTATATACACTTGCAAGTGCTTACCCCATGATCCAAGGGTCCTCCCATTATAACAAAGGTAGGTCTCCTAAACTAAGGGCCATTGGCTTGTAACTGTCTTAAGATCCAAGGGTTAAAATCATGTGAGGGTTAACTTCAAAAACTAAAGATTAATGACATGTGTTTGTCTCATAACCCAGGATTAAAATCATGTAATGGTTAATATACACAACTAAAGGCTAATTTTGAAAACTAAAGGTTAATTAAATAAACTATGGTTAATGGCATATAAATTACCTTATTAATCAAAGAATTATTCTAATTTTGAAATCACAAGCTAGATATTAATCCCATTGCCCTATACGTCATGTGCCATGAATTAAACTATTAGATTATGTATATCGATCATTAGAGATGAAATTGAATTTTTATAACTCTTATGGTCTCCTTCAGAGAGCTTTGATCAATTCTTGCTAAGACATTTGGGCCCAATGTTAATGGCATGCAAGTCTAAGCCCAACACTTTGGGCCAACTCACGAACTAAACTTGGCTAAGGTATTGCATTAACAATCCAATCCAATCCAATCTAATTTGAGGTATCATCTTACGTTTGGTTAAGAAAAACCTTCTCATTGTCCGGGCCAAATTTCACAGAGGGTTGCTACACATGCACTCCTCATCCATCATTTATCCTCCATTTACAATAAAAAAAATTCATTTTAAGCAAAAAGGTGTCTCTGATGTCACATCATAGACATCTTTTTGATTGAAATCAATTTTTTTAAGTAAAAGAGGTGGACAAATGGGGGATGAGGGGGGGGGGGGATTTTTAGCATTCCCCAATTTCACAACCTAGAGAAAAAAGTTACTCCAAAAAGACTAATTAAAATTCTTTAGAGTTACTTATATAACTCAATCTCAGTTAGCATATCGTGTTATTAAGTTGGCTCTGGTTCTATTTTTCCCAATTTATGAAAACGTTAAACACATTTTCACTATACCCAAATTAAAAAAAAAAAAAAAAAACCTTTTTAGTGGAAATTATTATTACCTGTAGACAACATTATTTACTTTTGGAGGCGGACCCAAGAAGATCAGAAAAAGGTTGTTCATTCAACGTCTTTTCATTTAATCGGCCCCAAAGTAAAATAATGCTGTCTAAAGGAAATCATCATGTCCACTTTCTCAATTTTATTTTTTTTTAATTTTATTTTTTTAATTTTTGTGCGGTAGATTATGGTGCCAACAATAATTGAGATCCAAATACTATCTCTATCCTATATATATGTAGGACCTCTAAAGATTTTGACCCTTTTGAGATCAATTCGGATTGAAAGCAAGCAGACAAAACGACAACGTACTATCGAGCTTGTAATAGATCGAACTTCAATGTATAATATTATCTAGCCAGTTCATGAGAAGGGGAGGATGAAGAGATTTTGGAATATTTCTTCGGCATAATATTACTATTCAATGAAAAAAATGAAATCAAAGATGTAAAATCTATTTGACAAATTCAAATTAGTCCACAAATAACTAAGATATGGGATTATGATAATTCTTTTTGTACGTATGAGATAAGACCACAAATAACTAAGAAAGAAGAAAGCATACGACAAAGATGGTTCACAGTTCAACGCAAATATGCAATGCAGTGACTTCTAGCTATATTTTTATTAAAAATAATTATTGCAATTAAGTCTAAATTGATATATCCAATTATTATTTAAATCAAAATCGCATCTCCACGTGTGATCCTTATCTCCTTATCTCCTTCTCTTTATCAAAATTTGCCACGTAAGTCAACTTTACGCCTTTACGGTTAGGGGACTTTATGTCGGATAAAAAAAAATACAGAATGAACCGGGCCGTAGAACAGGGAAGGAGGGAGTTGCCGACAGACACATAGCGAATATCTTTTTGGATGAATATTTATTTTTTAATAAATAGCATTTTTCACCCTATTGAATGTAGCAATGTAGCATTAATTCCTTATCCAGAAAGGACACCGACGTTCAATAGCTAATTAATAACAAACTCCCATCCGACCTTATATTAGCCAGTCAGTTAATCATATCAATCGAAGTATAAGTTTTTGTATCCAACAAATTAGATCATGACTAGGTTTAATTTTAGCTGTATTTTCACATCTTTTTTTTTTTTTTTATCTTTGATTTCTACTACCATTCCCTCTTGTTTTGGAATGGATTTCTATTTTTCTTTTAGGGTTCCTTAATTTGTTTGTGGTTTTTTGTTGTACTTATAAAAGAAAAATAAAAAATAAAAAAATTACATACTACTTTTCTAATATGAGGAATGCTAGCATTTTTTTTAGTGTTCTTTTAGTATCCATCTAAGAAAACATAAATGTAATAAAAAAAATTATATTTATGTCATTCTAAATGACATAGATGCAATTTTTTAATTTTTTTTATTACATTTATATTATTTTAGATGGATACCAAAAGAAAAAAACTAAAAAAAGCTCTAGCATTCATCTTCTAATATATATAATTTTTTAAGTCGTTTATTGTAAAAAGCGGTCTAAATTCATAAAAAAAATACTATAACTTCTTTTACTGTTCTTATTGTGTTCATATGAAATAATATAAATATAATAAAACCTTTCAAATGAACACTAGAATAACGATATAAGGAATTGTATTGTTCATCAAATTCATATAATTTAAAATTGTAGTGGATCCTTCCACTCCGGATCATAAAGTTTGGTTGTTTACGTGGCAAACTTGTTTTTTTCTTTTCTTTGTAAGTAACGTGGCAAACTGTTAGCGAAGCACAGGAGATGTTTATTCAGTCACATGCGCGACTATATCCACCAGATAAATTAAAGCCACGTGTGTAATGGAAAAATTGACACCACTGCCCATCCTGGCTATAAATACTCGTATGATTCTATGACAATTCATCTCACCCTTCATATCTGCTATTCAACATTTTGAGAGAAAGAAAAGAAAAAACAGAAATTCCGATTTGTGAGAAATTATTGGGGGTACGTAATGGCTCACCAGGGACCTCATGATCAACACCCACCTCATGGTGGGCATGGGAAGGGTGAAGGATTTCCAGGCGGACGTGGTCCTGGTGAAGGACAACCAGGCGGGCGTGGTCCTGGTGAAGGACATCCAGGCGGACATGGTCATGGCGGTGGACATCAAGATGGGCATGGCCATGATCCCAAAGGACCTGAGCATCATGGTGGCCCCGGTCATCAAGGGGGACGTCATGAGGAGCATGGCCATGGCGGCCATGGTCCGGGTGGAGGACATGAACCACATGGTCATGGTCCGGGCGGAGGACATGAGCCACATGGCCATGGTCCAGGCGGAGGACATGAACCACATGGTCATGGTGGTGGACATCAACCTCATTAGAGAGGTTATCCGGCTTCCTCGATCGGATGCTGCCTGCTCAGGGATAACATATCTTATTCCATCGCCTACTTAATTGTATTATCTTATGTACGTGTTTCTAGACCTTGTACTCGACCACCTGTATCTTTATGCGCGTGTTACTACCCATATCAATAAACGAGTTCTTTTTATAAAAAAAATTTATCCAGCTTACGTGCTTTAGTTCTAAACTAAAATTAATAGGAATCCAACGTACTTCTTGAGTTCAAGAAGAGAAATCAAGCTGTTTTACTTTATTAAAAACAGGGTCAAATGAAAAATATATTAAAATAAAAGGCCAAGGCAACGTGCATGCTACCGGGAACAATATTAGGATCTGCCATTCTTGTTGAGGCCAGAGCAATGTACCGTTGGAACTTGGACATATTGGCCATGGGTTGACGTTCTGGGCGCCCATTCGCCCAATATCAATATTTTCACGGACCCTAGATGGGGGAGAGGCCATGAAGGCGAAGAGATACCAAGGAAAGACCCTATGGTCACTTCAGCGTATGATGTGTTGTTCGCGAAGGGCTTTCTGGGGAGAATTGGGAAACTGGTAGAGAAATTAGGAGTACTGGATTTGGAGGGAAACGAGTGTTGAAAGGTGATGATGGGTCATGGGATCGGAGTGGAGGGATTAATGGTCTTTGCTTATTGCAATCATTTCATTACTTAATAACTTCGATAAGTGGCAGAATTTTAGTAGATATAGCTTCAATTAGGAAGTTCTTATACTTTACAGTCACTGATAGGCCATTTTCTACAGGAAAGCCCAATATTAAGTTCGTGGCATGACTATGGGTTGCATGTAAATGCAATATCAGGAGATGTGGGAGAAGACTGAAGAGAGACATGGGAGAGGAGTGAGCTGTACGTTATCCTCCTCTATTAATTTTAGGCTCGATAAACAGAGCATAACAGAGCCAAGTCTCATGCCTTGAGAAATCAAATTTATTAATAAGACAGACCAAAATTTTTAATGGGCAGAGGTCAAATAAGTTGAAAAATCAAATTTTACTTTGTTAATTTTTTTTTTCAAACGAACTGGGGGGGGGGGGGGGGGGGCGTTGGCCTATTCCGGCCACCCCAGCTCCGTCTTTGTTTCAAGGTTGTTGTTCAAAGAGAGAGAGAAAGAAAGAAATGGGTTATCCAAAATCTACAAAAACTGCACCTATATGTATATTCACGCATGGCCTCTAATAACATAGCCACATCTCATGCTTGAAAAACAATTCACAGTAACTCTCACGTCTGTGATACAAATGTGCATGTGATGTATGTGGTGGTGTCCGGTTGAGAGACCTAAGGTACGTAGTGAGTAGTGACGTGCTGTTAAGAGATCTAATGGTAGCACATTCTTATTAATTTCTTGAGTTGCTTCCTCTGATTAGAACATGGAGCTGTAAAAAGAAGCAAGAGAAATGGGTTCGTCCTTGTCCATCAGAGCACTTGGCGCTAGGCTTCACAGGTTCTCTCATGGGTTTTCCTTCAAAAGTCCCAACTCCTTTGGTTTATTGAGAAACGTTTTGCTAAGCAGAAATTTTTCCACAGGCAGAGATTGAAAAATGCAAAACCAAATTTCTCTTGGTTTGAATGGGTAGAATGTGGATGAACTCGGGCCTCCCAAGGGTCAGCAGCTATTCAGCGTTCCGTCCAACTCCAACCCCAAGTTTTTCTTGCCAATACTGCTTAAACGGCGTGAAAAAGAAACGTTAAGCAAACGTTCCCTTCACACGACGTAACTCTAAGAAAAACCACGTTTGGTTTTAAAAAAATCTCCATTCATTTTATTTATTTTATTTTTTTTATAGCTCTTAAGAAAATATGATAAACTTGAAATTATATATTAACTTTCTCCTATCCAATGGTAGTGACTTCTATATTTTAATTAAAAATAATTATTAAAATTAAGTCTAAATTGATAAATCCAATCATTTAAATGACAAATGATAAATTAATGAGTAAATCCGTGATTTAAAATTACTTTATTATTTTTTAATTTTTGCTGTTAGAATTTTTGTGAGTTTGAAATAGGAAAAATTTCATCCAAACTTTCAAACGTCAAGTTAGCGTCACATCAGTATTTTGTCAAATCATTTTAAAATATATATATATATTTTTTTTTAAAAAAAAAAAAGTTAAAAATTAAAATCTAAAAAAAAATATAACGAAAAAAAAATCTAAAAAGAAAGAAGGAAAAAAAAAATTGGTACCCCTACACCAAAGGAGCATTCTCACCATTGGCCCTTTTGGCTGCTGGGGGTGCCCTGTGCCTGGTCACATAGGGATGGTCTGTCGCCACCAAAGGTGGCTGGGGTGGTCGACCGGCCAGCTAGGTTTCACTACCATGGGAGCACCACCACAACCAAATCAATTAAACGGATGAAGCAACTAGCTAAGAGGATGGGCTGCGGGTGGACGCGTGGAGTTTCTCACTATACGATGGAGCTAGCTAGCTGCATACGGACTTTGATGAGGAGATGTAGAGGCAGAGGGTGACGAAACCCTTGAGACCCAATGTTTTCTTTTTTCAAGGTTATACCCAATATTGAAGGTTTTCATTTTGGTTAGAAAGACAAAAAAGGCAAAAAGGTTTGGAACTGGCATGGGGTTCATCTCGATCACTGGCCGGAAACGAGTAGATGGGAGTGGAGGCGGAAGGGGCTATGGATGAGGAGTGAGGGACACAAAGCCTTGAGACATATAATATATATGCAATAAGCATTGTAAATTTCCTCTCACACAAACCCCATCTCCAAAACCAAATAAGCATTGTAAAAAAGAAACCATTTTACTCCTTTTGTACACTCGTATCAGGTATCCCAGTGTTTTCACCTCGTTGCTTGCATCTCCGCACATCCGGAGTGATTCCAGCATCAGCTCACCAGAGTCTGATAGTTAAGCAGCTAGCAATCGTAGGTTTCAAATTTAAGATCAACTGAAATCCAGTTTTCTGACTATTATTTATCTCTTTGTTTGATTTATTTACTTGAGTTAATAAAGTTGGATGATGAAGTGCTATGGCAATTTTAAGACCTAGCTGTCGGGTTTCTCTTCGGATCGATTTTGGTTGAGGGGGAGAAGGCATTGCCCTGACCCCCTACTATTTGCTTTTTTCATCTTGATTACTTCCATTCTGTTATGGTTTTGTTTTCGGTCCGGCACTGAGCTGTGGGCTGTTAGTTTTTCTTCTCTCTAATTGGCTCTCTGAAAAACCAAGAGAGACAAGTGTTTTCCTCTAATCCTTTTGAGGATTTGGAGTTGGTGAATTTTGCTCTATGGTTGGGATGTTCAAAATTAGGAACAAAGATCGGTTTTCTGTTTTTAGTGAGGCTCGGATTGGTACGAAGAGCGTTGAGGATGAAGATGGGTTTTCTCTCTTGGATCTGCACTTTCTGTGCTGTTTCAGAGGTTGCCAACAACATTTTAGGAGGAGGGAATTATGATGGGTTGCACAACCTGAGGTATTTCTTTTTCAGGGTGTTGACAACATTTTGATGAAGAAGAAAACTGATTTTTGGATGCACAAATTGGGTTACTTCTATTCCAGCAGGGGAATAGACTTATTCTTAAGCAGGTATTGGTGGGGTTTTATTCTAGTACACGGATAAGCTTATTCTATAGCAGGTTTTTTTTCGTTTAAATGAAGCCTTATACAGATCTATCGGTGACTCCGCACGCTCTATGTCGGCCTATGTTATTTAGTTTAATGTTTTTGGCTTCTTTAGATTATGTTCTGTTTATTAATCTCTGCAGCCTGCCATGATATACTTTAGATCTAGTTTTAAGATCAAATATTGCTCTCTTATCTTCTTATAGTAGAATTTATTATAAAAAAAGATGTGTTTTTATGTATTCTTCTGCTAAGACAGCTGCCTTTGAAGTCAAGCATTAGTCATGTATTTTGTTTTTAGGAGTATTTATACCTCTAATTATAGCTTTTGGCCATTTGAGTCTTATATTATAACGAAAGTTATTTCTTTGTTAAAAAAAAAAATAAAGTTGGATGATGGGTTGTAACCGAAAGTTTCTTAGCAATTTAGGAGACCCAGAAAACTTGCAGAAAAATAAATAGCCGAAGTCGACGGAGAATGAGTTGTGAAAATGTGAATAGCCACCTAAAAAGAGCATGCTGCACGTACGAAGCGCCAACCATCTCTCAACACCTCTGATGAGTGGAGTCCAGACGTACGACTTTGGGTTGGACAGCGGACCACTGAGCAACCAGCCATACATGACCAAATATCAGAACAACAAGGGTTACCAAGAAGAATTTGACCGAAAATCATAACAAAGATCTTTTCTATTCACCGAAAACGTACACAACAATCACCCTTTGGATTGAACACCAAAGTTATTAAGAAGAATTCGAAAACCTAATTCCGGTTGAAAGAGTTAAATATCATTGAAAATTATCATCAATCAAATTTATTTCTCTTCCTAAAATAAAAAAAATAAAATCAAAGATCAATCAAGGAAAAATCTACCCCTAGCCTACAATTTTCAACCATTTTTAGCAACCTGGCCAACAGCATAGCAAATAGGGGTGAAAATAACCGCCCGCAATAACCGTCCGCTAACCGCTAACCGTATAACCGCAAAACCGCCTAAAAACCGGTAATCGGTAACCGCTAAGGCGGTTAGCGGTTTTTAGAAAGGCGGTTATATATATATATTTTAAATTTTTTTATATATAAAACGACGCCGTTTTGGTGTTAAAACGACGTCATTTTGGTGTTAAACACCAAAACGGCGCCGTTTTATATCAGTCGAATACTTACAGTGATTACACAATGCACGGGTTAAAACCGGAAAGGCAGAAACACTAAAAGTCTAAAAATTAAAATGACTAAATGAGCAGATGAGCAAACCCTAGTGCACCCCTCATTCTCCCAACTCTCACTGCGCCGCCTCTCCGAATCTCAGCCCTCAACCTCTCCGAATCTCCCTTCTCGCAACACTCCGCCACTCGTTGGCGTCTCTCCACCACTCGCCGGTCTCCCTCTCTCCGCCCAGAAGCTCCAACGCCACCATTGTTGTTTCTCCGCCACTCTCCGTCCTCTCTATCTCGCTCTTTACGAGTTTGCCAGTGGCCCAGTAAGTTTTCTTTTTTCTTCTGTCATTAGACTTAATAGACTGTGTTTTGGGTTTCTGTTTTGGTTATTTGTTTGAGTTTCTGTTTTTTTTTTTGTTTTAGAAAATATTCGAAATTATTTTCTAAAGGGTTTAATTAAGCCATGTGTTCTGGTGAATCTGGTGTATGGCTTGCAACATTAGATTCTAAAGGTGCAAAAAGAAAGAACCCTTTTAATTAATTCGAGGAAAACTTTTCATCATGGAAATAGACTGTCGCACTTGCCTGGCCTTGAATAATCAAGTTTATGTTGGAGCATAATGATTAAAATGTGTATTGTAGGAGACATTCAGGGGAAACATGTAATAGAGAAACATAGTGAAACGTGTAACTGAGTCATTAGTTGTTAATACTTGGTCAAAAATGGACTAACAAAGCTACTTGAAAGGAACCATTGTTACAGAAATGAACTTTGGAAGAAGCAACTTCTTGAAATTACTCATAGGAACTTATTTTTGTTATTGTGGGAAGAATTGCACTTCTTGGTTCCCTTTTTCTCAAAGCTAGGTCTAATAGAGACTATTTTCCTGCTAGGTTGTTTTCCCAACTCCCAAGTCGATGCAACTGGGGGTTATAGTATTCTTAAAATAGACAGCCTGCCTATGACCATCCCCCGGAGTGGGGATTCCATCATCTTGTAAACAATATAGGAGACCACCATATTTTCTAAATCAACATGATTTCAAAAATTGAAGTACTTTTGTCATGATTAGTCACTTGTCATACAGATTCTTCAACTTTAAGCTTCTTCGATCGGATTTTACATATATAATATACTTGATTTATAAGCTCTTCACAATTCATATCATTCATTTTCAATATATTTATAAGCTTAATTTAAATACATGTTGAGATAAAAAAACTGTTTTTTTTTTTTTTTTTGTTTTTTGATGGGTTCTTTTAAACCCAACTTACAAGACATGACTTCTTTTATCTATGAGATGCTTGATGCATGAAGAAATCATTTTGTAATT
The DNA here is from genome assembly GCA_028654335.1 of Alnus rubra. Classification (NCBI taxonomy): domain Eukaryota; kingdom Viridiplantae; phylum Streptophyta; class Magnoliopsida; order Fagales; family Betulaceae; genus Alnus; species Alnus rubra. Next base: position 181,064 of record JAJPGS010000243.1, read on the forward strand.
AGATCAATGAAGATTTATATTTTTTAGCTTTTTATTTGAGATGAGATTTTTTTTTTTTTAGGTGTGATTGAGTGATTCATCTTCCCTTTGGTTGTTAAATAAATTTTATTGTTTATCTAATAACAGATGGCAGACACTTTGAGTGATGCAACCACCCCTCTTATGGTATATGACAATTCTGAAACACCTTCCACTACAAATGTTGAAAGCCCCGCACCTTCCCAACAGTCACAATATAAAAAATCACCTGTGAATCAATCCATTGTGTGGAGTCACTTTAAAAAAGTGGAACCGATCGATAAGGAAAACCCTAAAGCTATGTGCAAATATTGCAATAGGTTAATAGAGTGTCATTATAAGAGAAATGACACTTTAGCCATGATGAACCACCTTACCTCTAATTGCCCAGACTCTCCACTTAAGAAATCAAAATTACCCAAAAACCAAACAATGTTACAAATGTCATTCAAGAAACCGGTAGAAGGTGGTAGTGGTAACCAACTTAGATTCATGAAGTATGATTCAAACAATATAAGAAATTTGATTGTTCGATATTTCATCAAAAGTGAGATACCTTTTAGGCATGTGGAGAGTGATGAGTTTAGGGAATTGATAAATGGAATTGAACCTAGGTTCAAAGTGTCATGTCGTATCACTTTACAAAAAGATTGTTTGAAATTGTATGAAGAAGAAAAACTTAGGTTGATGGCTTCTTTGAGCGGTAAAAGGGTATGCATCACTACCGATACATGAACATCCCTGCAAAATATAAATTACATGTGTGTTACCGCTAGCTTCATAGATTCTGATTGGACAATTCATAAAAAAATACTCAAAAGTTTAACCAAATTCCCAATCATAGGGGAGAAACTATTGGAAGAATGATAGAGAGTGCATTGACCCAGTGGGGGATTGATAGTGTGTTCACTATTACAGTAGATAATGCCTCAGCCAATGATGGGGGGTTGAGTATATGAGAAAGAGGATGAAGAACAAAAGTCATACTGTTTTGGGAGGAGAATTTCTTCACATGCGTTGTGCTGCTCATATTTTAAACCTTGTTGTGCATGAAGGCTTGAAAGACTTAGGTGACTGTGTTACTAATATAAGGAACGCAGTGAGATATGTGAGGTCTTCACCGGAGAGGATGTCAAAGTTTAAAGATTGTATAGAGCGGGAAAAAATTAAATGTAAAAACATGGTGTGTCTAGATGTTCCAACTAGATGGAACTTTACATATTTGATGTTGAGCACTGCTGAGAAGTACCAAAGAGCTTTTGACCTATTGGGGGAGGATGAGCATAATCATTTTGTTGTTCCTCAACCTATTGATTGGGAAAATGTTAGGGCATTTGCAACATTTTTGCAAACTTTTTATGAAGCTACATTGAAGTTCTCTGGTTCAACTCATGTCACCTCCAATTCATATTTTTTGCAGCTTTGTATTATTCAAAATACATTGAATGATGGTTGTCTCAGTGAAGATCAGGTCTTGAGTTCTGTGAGTTTTAGTATGAAACAAAAATATGAAAAGTATTGTGAGACTATGGATATGATCAACTTGATGTTGTATGTTGGTTTTGTTCTTGATCCACGCAACAAGATAAAGGCGTTGGTGTTTTGGTTGAGAAAATGCAATGGGCCTATGTGGGCAAATCAAATAGTGGCAAAAGTAAGAGACCTCCTGAATCGTTTAATTGGGCAATACAATAAGTTTCATGGGGGGGAGTAGGGGAGTCATTTAATATTGTTGAAGATGCAAGAAGAGTAGATGTCAATCCTATTTGTAGTAGTGAAGATAAAGAGACACAATATAGGAATATGTTTTCCCAACACCTTGTCGTAGAGAATGACATGGAATGTAGGTTGGAGGTGGATCAATATTTGTTGGATGGGTGTGAAGCAAATATTATAGATTTTGACATCTTAAATTGGTGGAAGGTTAATGCACCAAAATATCATATTCTCGCAGCGATAGCTCGTGATGTATTGGCCATCCCTATTTCCACCGTTGCCTCTGAGTCCGTCTTTAGCAACGGAGGACGTGTATTGGATACCTTTAGGAGTTCATTGTCTCCTCTTACCATTGAGGCCTTGATTTGCACACAAGACTGGTTAAAGAACCGCTCAATGATCTATGAGGAAGTGTTTCAAGACTTTATGGAAAGCTATGATGAACCTGGTAAATTTTTATGAATTAGTTATTTATAAATTCATTTCACTTACTTTTATTTATTTATTTATTTAACTTAAAGTTTTTATATTGTAGATGGGCCTCAGAATCAACATTCAAATTCAAGGACGACTGAAACATCTTTTTCCTAGAGGAATGTTATCATTTTTTGACTTGTCATTATATTTATATTATAATATAATTGTTTAGTTTGTCAATTTGTTAAGTTTATAATATTTATTGTTGTTATCTTCACATGATTTTGCTAGAAGACCTCAAGACCAAATGGGAGTCATGTTGTTATTTCCACAAGATTTTTTTATGTTGAGTGTGGGTGTGTGGACTATGGATATGGTTTGAACTTTGATTTTTCAATATGGTTTGATGATTGATGGGTGTGTGGACTATTTGAATATGGTTTTATTTTTTGATGTTGTGAGTGTGGGTGTGTAGACTTGTGGACTATGAACTATTCAAATATGGTTTGATTTTTTGATGTTGTGAATGTAGGGGTGTGTTGATAGTTTACTTGTGTTTTAAATATGATGTGTTCACTTGTGTTTTGAATTTTGGATTTTTTGTAAACACATAGTTGCAGAGTTGCTTGCAATTTAGCAAACATTTGGTTTCTAATTAGAAGAATATTATGGTTGTTCACTGATTTGGCCATTTGATTATGCTTGGCAAGTGGCAACGTGTGTGCCTTTGTGGATGATATTGCATATTGCATAATAGAAAACTAGGCCAAAAAAAAGATTCAAAACAAAACATGTCCAATAGTTAAAAAAGAAAGGGAAAAAAAAGAAAAAAAGAGGAAGGCCGTTCCCGGTTCCCAGTTGGCGGAGGCGGTTAGCGATTTTTGCTAACCACGCAGCTGGTTACGGTTAGCGGTTTTGTCCAAAAACCGCTAACCGTAACCGCATTTTCACCCATAATAGCAAAAACCTCAACCATTCAGTTTTCTCTTAAACAACAAATTCAAACCTCAAAAATCATGTCAGTGGCAACCAGCCATGACCATTGACGAGCAACCACCATCCAAAGCACCTGAGTTGCCCAACCACCTCTGGGAAGGGGGTACCCTCATCGCTGGGCATGCTCCTTAGGTGTTGGGTAGCCTTTTTTTTTTTTTTTTTTTTTTTTTTTTTTTTTTTCTTCTTCTTGTTCTTTAGATTTTATTCTTAAATTTTATTTTTTAGATTTTAATTTATATCTTATTAAAAAAAATATTTTAAAAGTGATTTGACAAAATTCTGATGTGACAATAACCATATGTCTGTACAATTGGACGGAAAACAAACGGATGACCCATTTCAAATTCGAGAAAAATTAAGCTACAAAAATTAAAAAATGCAGGAGTGATTTCAAATCGTACATTTACTCAGAAATTTATCATACATTTACTCTAATTTAAATCGAGAATAGACTTTTTACTCTCATTTCTGTTGGCACACGCCCGCGGCCCAAAGGAATAGAAGTTACTGGAATGGATCTTTCACTCTCATTTCCGTTGGCCCACACTAATGGATTAAAAGAATGAGGGGCTGTTGAAATGGAGGAGGTTGGATCCTAAATGGCCCAGACCCAAACACGATAAGTACCCTCCCCGCTAGCTAAGGTCCTTGTTGACCCAGCGAGGCCCAAGCCCAAACAACCCGGGTCCAGACGTACTGGCCACGCACCAGTTTAAATCCCGCCGAGGTTGTGTGACGCCGCACAAATCATATCGCCCTAGAAAAGGAAATAGTCAGCTCCAACGGGCAACTATGCCTCACTAGGAAACCACCAACGACTGGCTTTACGTCGGCTCCCCGAATAAAGGAAAATCACGTAGATATGAAAAGCTTGTGAAACACCGTAGCTGGTCCGGCCGGGAATCACTCCCTTAGACTTTAAGGGGACATTCTATAAAACATTGGGCAGAGACCCAACCCAAGGTACCTACTCTAGCACTTGAACAAACAAACAAACTGTTATCTTGATTTACTTCTTCACTAACTTTAGCATTGGAGGTGATGTCATGTCATCTCTTTACACGACGCACGACACTTAATTTTCTGTTTGTCTTGTGGGATCTAGACACCCGGCCGCCGGGTATAACAACTACGTTAACGTACAAAATCAAAATCACGTCTCAACGTGTGATCCTTATCTCCTTATCTCCTTATCTCCTTTAAGGGAGCATATCTCTTCATGAAAATTTGCCACGTAAGTCAACTTAATTTACAGTTAAGGGACTTTATGTCGGCTAAGAAAACAATCAAAAAAAAAAAACACGAAATGCACCTAATGGTTCAGAAATCCATTATGCAATGAATGAACCGGGCCGTACGTGGAACAGGGAAGAAGGTTGTTGCCGACCGACACCTAGTGAAGATATTTTTCTGATTGTATTTGTATATTGAGAAAAGTATACGTAATTTCTTAAACTATTATTTCATTGTTAATGTTAATTTTTAAAAATTATTAATTGTCAATGTCTTTTCTATAAACTATTAAAAAATGTTAATGTCTCTCTAATAACAAAAATACTCTTAATAAAATTTAAAAGAAAAAAACTAAAAAAATTATTAAAAAAAAAAATCTAAAATAACAAAAAGTTATAAAAAAAAAACTGGTTTTTCTTTTTTTAAATTTTATGTTATTTTTTAAATTTTTTTTAAATTTTTTTTTAATTTATCTTTTAGTTTTAGTTTTAGTTTTTTATTTTTTTTTCAAATTTATAAGAATATTTTTGTTTTATTAAAAAAATTAGAGTTATTTTTGTCTTTTTTTTAGTGCAGGGGGATCAACGTTGACATTTTTTAATAGTTTCAGGAGGTTAAAATATTGACACATTTAATAGTTTGAAAAGACATTAAAAATTAAATGATAATTTGATCAGGGATACGTGTACTTTTTCACCTATATTTACCTTTTTTTTTTTTTTGTGGTACGAATATATTTGAAGTAATGCTACATATCATCCATTTGTCCTCCTTTTATCCCCCTAAAATTGATGTGGCTCTTAAAATTACCATTAGATTTATGATAGATCATTATAGAATTTTGATCCAATGATGATTTTAAGAGCCACATCAATTTTAAGGGGACAAAAGGATGACAAATGGACGTAGCATTACTCGTATATTTGTGATTATCTTTTTGGATGAAAAATGGGAACGTGGGTGTCCTTCCATATTTCCGGATAATGAAATTTTGTAGTTTATGTGGCAAACTGTTAGTGAAGTGCGCACTATAGTCCACCACCTAAACCCAATCAATCCAGATTAAGCCACGTGTGTACGTCTTGGCAAAATTGACCCCACTGGCCACCCTATAAATACTCGTATGATTCTAAGATAATTCATCACACCCTACTCATCTGCTATTCAACATTTTCAGAAACCAAAACTCCGATTTCTGAGAAATTATTGTGCTAAAATGTCTCACCAGCAGCCACCTCACGATCAACAACCAGGCGGACATGGCGGGCAGGGTGAAGGACTTCCAGGCGGCGGCGGACGTGGTCCTGGTGTAGGACTTCCTGGCGGACGTGGTCCTGGTGAAGGACAACCAGGCGGACATGGTCAAGGCGTTGGACTTCAAGAAGGGCTGGGGCATTGCGGCCAGGATCCCAGAGGACAGGAAGGGGGACGTCAACAGGAGCTTGGCCAAGGTGGGCTTGGTCTGGGCGGAGGACATGGTCCGGGCGGAGGACATGATCAACCACAGGGACAGGGTCGTGTTGGTGGTCAACCACAGGGACAGGGACAGGGACAGGGTCGTGTTGGTGGTGGTGGTGGTGGTGGTGGTGGACATCAGCCCCGTTAATTGGAGAGGTTATTCTCCTCGGATGCTGCCTTCTCAAGGATTCCATCGCCTACCTTAATAGTTGCAAATAACAAGCTGTCTTTGTAGTATTTAGCAACGTAACGTACGTACGTTTCAAGTCAGAGAGCTCATGTAATACGTCCGTGTTTGTGTTTCTAGACCCTGTACTCGACCACATGTCTCTTTACGTGTGTTACTACCCAATATATAGTATCAATAAAGGAGTTCTTTTGAGAAAAAAATCTGGGAGATTCATTAACTTTTTTGTACAATAATATATATATATATTGAATGTTTTGAAATTTAAATTCAACTATAATATACTGTGCAAATTTAGAGGCAAAATAAAATTAAAAAAGATGTTTAGATGGTTTGACTTCCTATAAAAAATTAAAAAAATTAAAAAAAAAGTAAAATAAAATCTGATTTGATTTTGAAAAATAGTAAATACCAATAGAATTTGTTTTTGCAAATCAATGCACCAAAACGTCCCATTAACTTCTTTCAACCCATCTCTAAAAATATTATGTGTTTTTTTTACGGGCTGATGAGAAGTTGATGTTTTTTTAAACAGTAAGAACAAAGTTGGAAAATTTTTTATTAAAGAAATGTCTCTTTCAACTTTGTTTTTACTATTTAAAAAATATGCATTTCTCATATGTAAAATAGACACATGATATTTTTATAAAATTTCTCTTTCTCTAACCAATTTTGAAGAAATCTTTGTATATCTCGCATTTTTATGTCAAGCATAAAGACCACGTGTTTTCAAGACATATTTCGAACAAAAACTACAAGTTGAGAAATGATTTATTTTTTCCTTTTGTCCTTCTCCTATCATTTCATTTTTTGAAATTATCATTAAATTTATGAGGTTCATATAAATCATCCTTATATAGGCCTTACAAATTTAATGGTGATTTTAAAAAATTGAAGAATAAAAGAAAAATAAGAAAAAGATAAATATGACATCTTTTATTAAGATCGAGTTTAATATACTATTTCAAGTTTGAAATCCCATTTCATACTCTGATTCACCACCGGCACAAACTGCAAAAGTTACCCCGATCTTGCATGTTATCAGTCGCCCCCGTTCGGCGTTCTCCCTATTGTTTTGTACGTCTTTTCCTCTATTACCATTTCATTCCACCAGCAGGTCAAAACTAGGATTTTAGACGTGCGGGAGTCGGGAGACTAAATTTTTTTTAAAAAGAAGACAAAAAATTAAGAGTAAAAAATTTGATTTTAAAATAACTGTAGTAATATTTTTTTAAGAAATTGAGTAATATTTTGACGCTTGGAACTGAAGCCCGACAAGCCTTTTAGTAGTTCCGCCACAGCGAGCAGCCATCAGAGCACCAAAACCACTGGAAAACAGGCACCAGGTGGCACCGCCAAGCTCTCTTCTGCCACCGTGCGTTTTCCGACAACTTCATTAGAACTTCAAGGTTCTGTCCCTCTAGCTAGCTAGGTTCGGTTCATCCAACTTTTAAGTAAAACCTCAAGTTTCTTTTTAGTTTGTTCAACGTTTTTTTTTCTCATGGGCTTTAATTATGGTTGATGTTTAAATAGCACATGTAGCTTTTTAAATATGTGCGGTAAAAAAAAAAAATTGTGCTTTTTATATATTTAAAGAACGAGTATGGCTAGAAGTTTTTTTTGGTGTTCTTCTATAATGATGTGGTTTTTAAAATTTTCATTGAGCTTGTACATAATTAATTATTATTAAATTTTGATTAAATTGTGCTTTTAAAAGCTACCTAATTTTTGAAGGAACCCAAAATAAACTTTTAGCATTACTCTTAAAGAACACATTACTTTTTAAAGGCTGAATTGTAAGAAATTTTAAGCTTGGTTGGTAAAAAATTTCTTTCTAATAATTATTGTTAAATCTGGACGGTTGGTTGGTTGTATTTACAGCAGATATACCTTTTTTTTTTTTTTTTTTGGCACCTAATTAAACAGGATACTCCTTAAGCTATCCCAAGCCCATTACTTAAAATTTAGGGTAAATGTCTAACAGATCTTTAAGTCAACGCGCGATTTGAAATTAGTCCCTCATTATTTAAAAATCAAATTTTGCTGCTTAAGTTTGTCGCGGATTTGAAATTAGTCATTCCGTAATTTTTCCATCCATTTTCCCAACTTTCGTTAGGGTGAGTCATCGTTTATCCATGCAGGCATTGACATATATGGTAAAACGACGTCGTTTTAGGGTATTTGCAAGCTTTTGGCTTTACACGTCAGCCCTCAATTGTGTGAAATTTCAGATGTATATGTTCCTGAGGCTTGAAGAACTTCAACTATTGAGAAATGATGATTAGAAAAGAAAAATAGTTGAAAGAAGGAGAAGGAGAAGGTGGAATGGAAGACATTTCCATAGGGAAGGCAAATAAGGTTGGGCGGTAAGTTATCTTTATGGTAGTTATAGTTAGTCACTTTAACTTTAATGTCATCCTGCTACCAAACAAGACTCTTATCTTCATGTTAGACCTTACTTCTTTGTAAGCTTGTATTGTATATTGAACAGTATAGGGTGAAAATAATGCTCTGGCTCCATGACATGCATGTAATGTATCAAAAGTTGTTGATAAAGAATAGAAGGCCTAACATGAAAGAGAAGAGCTTGTTAGTTTAGCAAATGTGACTTGCATGGAAACCAAAAAAATGTATCTAGACAATTTTAGTCACTTAGCTTTAAACCTCTAGCAAGTAGCAGCAAGTCATCTTTGGCTACCAAACACGACGCTTATCTTCAAGTTAGACGTTACTTCCTTGTAAGCTTGTACTCAACAGTCTCAAATATAGGGAGCAATAATACTCTGGCTCTAAGACATATAACGTGTCAAAAGCTTGTTGGTGAAAGAGTGAAGGCTTAACATGAAAGAAAAGAGTGCCAGTTTAGCCGATGTGAGTTGCGTGGGAACCAAATAAGGTTTCTAGATAATACCAATCACTTTAACTTTTAACCTCTCACAAGTAGTATGCAAGTCATTCTTGGCTACCAAACAAGACTCTTATCTTCACGTTAGACCTTACTTCCTTGTAAGCTTGTATTGTATATATTGAACATTCTCCAATGTAGTGTGCAAATAATGCTCTGGCTCCATGACATGTAATGTATCAAAAGGAGTTGATAAAGAAGAGAAGGCCTAGCTAGCATGAAAGAGAAGAGCCTGTCTGTTTAGCCAAGGTGATTTGCGTGGAAACCAAAAAGGTATTTAGACAATTTTAGTCACTTTATCTTTAACCTATTGCAAGTAGCAGGCAACTCATCCTTGACTACCAAACAAGACTCTTATCTTCATGATAGACCTTACTTCCTTGTAAGATTGTACTGAACAATCTCTAATGTAGCGCACAATACTACTCTAACTCCGGGACATATAATGTATCAAAAGCTTTTTGGTGAAGAAGATAATGTTTAACATGAAAGAGAAGAGCCTGTGAGTTTAGCCAATGTAACTTGCACGGGAATCAAATAAGGTTTCTAGACAATACCAATCACTTTAACTTTTAACCTCTTGCAAGTAGCAGACAAGTCATCCTTGGCTACCAAACAAAACTTTTATCTTCATGTTAGACATTACTTCCTTGTAAGCTTGTACTGAACAGTCTCTAATGTAGTGCACAATACTACTCTGGCTCCAGGACATATAATGTATCTAAAGCTTTTTAGTGAAGAAGAGAAGGCTTAAAACATGAAAGAGAAGAGACTGTGAGTTTAGCCAATGTGACTTGCGTGGGAATCTGTGCAAACTTTTTTTTTTTTTTTCTTTATATATATATATATATATATATATATATATATATATATATATATATATACACACAAAAACATTAATCTCTTAAAATATAAACGGATCTTCACAGTGGTACGACGATATGTAGCAAAGCCAACATATGGTACATACCCCATAATATGTACCTGGTAAATCAGAGTATAACATATATCTAACTATGCAACGAAAACATAAACCTGAATTGTGAAAATCACAACTTATACATCTATCACAAGTTATTTACAATAAAGAGCCATTTAACATCTATTTGTTTAAGTCTTATCAACATGATAATTATACAACGTGAATGACTTATACAATAACAAGTGACACAAGCGTCATAAGCCATAAACAAAACCTATAAAACAGTGGACACCCGAGGTCCAACAATTACGACAGTCACGGCGAGCTTCGGTCATAATATCTCAAGTGCATATCTACAACACCATCAACTACGACCGGAGTACCTGCAACCAAAGGAACATCATTTATACGGTTATGGGGGTTTGCCACATCCGTATAGCTGGAATTATGAGCCCACCGTCTTAGCATAAATAAATACACTAAGACCTCAGAGGTATACTATTCACTGAGTTTTCGCAAAGAACCAACTTTTCATTTTTAGTCATGCGTACACCATAACAGCCACCAATTTTATAAACTTTTGTTTGAAAACTCTCATAGCTGATATAACAAACATCGACTAATAGAAAACATTGACAGCATACTATGCAGCTGAGACTTATACGTAGAAGTTCCATTGTTGGAAACAACTACAAACATCTTCACCTATTATAATACTTTTGATTCAGTGAGACTTAGAAAACAATAGCATTTAAATCATGCAACCATCCGATAGAAATATACATAAGTTCTTTTCCATTGAGACTCTTATGCATATTAATATGTCTAACAAAACTACTCATAGTATAAAAACATCACTCATAAAAACAATGCTATACATGCTCATGCAAGTTTCCTCATGGAAATTAATCCAAGCCTCATGGGATTTAACCTAAGTACCTCATGGAAATTAATCAAAGCCTTATGGGAATTAACCCAAGTACCTCATGGAAATTAATCCAAGAAATTAATCCAAGAACTCATGGGAATTAACCTAAGTATAGTTTTCCGTGGGCTATAAACCTCACTTCGATGCACATTTAGCGTTCATATGCTTATGTCTCATGCCTTAAAACAATACATTTCATTTCTTGAATTATGCCTTTAACACATGCTTTCAATATAAATTCATAAACAATTTAACACATCAATTCTTCAATCAATATTTTCGTAATTTAAATTACAACATCTCACAATCAAATCCTTCAAATCAGTTCAAAATCACATTTTTCAGTCACACATTATTGCTCATAAACATCATTGACACTTCAACATAATTGAAACTACTTAAAACATCAAAAACATATTGTCAACATATAGTCGGTTCGGATTTATAAAACACATATATTTTGCAATTCTATAATATATGAAAATAGTAGTTTCTCAGTGAGTAGAATACTCACCTTGGCTACATAAGACTCATGACTCCCAACATTTTCCCCGTATTCTAGTTATTTGAACTCTACATTGGGGAGCAAGTCAAATTCTCCAATCATGACACGAGCCTGCAAACATTTATGACGTTAGACTATGTTATTGAACCTATACTCTATTACACATAAACTACCTGCATGCTAACACATCGCATCAACCGCTTCTAAAGCTAGCTAGATGCCTTAGGCTATTATTAGGTTAATCCTCGGCTCTAGATTTTTATTTATTTCGCTTATTATACTCAAAATGCGTTTACTATTTTATTTGCCTACTAATTATTATTACATCATATTATCATTGTTAATCCTTTAATAGCTTGTTGTTTATTTACTATGTTAATAATATATATATATATATATATATATATATATATATATATATATATATATATATATATATATATATATACACACACGCAATGCTTAATAAGTTTAAACTTAATCCATTGATACACATAAATATCATGTGTACACGGATATGTGAGTTGGTTACTAAGCTACCTTGTTATCATTATTAGCTATTAAGCCTTATAGTTTGTTTATCCACTTAAGCTAACTAAGTGTATTCGGTTATATATATATATATATATATAGACATACATGTATATGATGCTTATTAATGCCAAGCACAACCCTAATACATCTAGGTATCCTATAATACACGGATAGATGCGTTAATCATTTAATCGCGTAACTAAATAAATCGGAACCTATTTATGTGTTTCTATATGCTCCCTAACTTATACTTATCAACTTAAGGTTATCTGGGTAATTTACAACTCTTTGTTCTTCTTGTCTTAACCGCTATATTTAATATTCACTCTTTATTAATTACTAACCATCTAAGTAGTTTAGATTATAGAACCTAATTAGATTAAACTATAAATCCCATGACATCCTTATCTTCAACTCTCCTATTCAACTCTTTATTCTTTTATGATACAAATACTTAAATGATTAGACTATAGGGCTTAAATCTTTATCCAACATATTAATTTAATAACTCTTATTAGATTAGATTACAATCACATATTGTGTAATATATATATTCATTTACTAACACTTGAGGCATATACATAGACCTCAAAGCCAAGCATTATACTTAGGCTCTATTTGCTATTAGTCCACCACCACGCTATTAATGCTTCCTTCATTTAATCATTTTTTTTTTTTTTGCAATTTATGTAAATCTAATTTACTATGCTTATAACAATTTACTTTCTACTTATTCCATTATTAGTTTGTAAAATAAACATTATTCTTAATCGGTTAACTTATCAAAACAGCCCTTAAAATTCATAAAACATAAATCATAATCATTACAATCTCTATTCCAACAATAAGCTAAAATTCTCCTACAGCCAAACCTTCAACATCCATGACCATTCGTCAAAATACAAGCAAAATCCCCCCCTTTACAAGCAATCAGCCATTACAACAAATCACCCAAACCCAATACTCAAATATAACCCATATCATCCATTCGAACAATCAACACATCACACCACAAATCCAACCCCAATTTCGGATCCGACCAAAATACACCCTTCATAAATCACCCTCCATTTACGGTTAGCATCATTCTTAAGGAAAGGACCCATTCGGTCAAGCTTTCATGGAGAGCAAACCAAAACTCCAACAACATCAACCGGTTGCTACATATATCCAAGAAGCAACAACAACTAAAAACCACACTTTCCCCTCAGTCGAAACATGAAAACAAAGGAACTAGATCAATCTTACAAACCCACGAAATTCATACCCATTTCGGGTGAAAACCAAAACAATGGAGAACCCATAAATTTTCACTTAAGGAGGACCCTAAATTTCGTCCCAAGCAAAACCCACCATCTTCTCAACTCAAGAGACCCATCTGGTTTACAGAAAATCAAGAGAATACAAGTGAAATCAAAGACAAGGAAGAGAAATCTTACCCACAGTTTCTGCATTTCGGACTCTCCCTCTCAGACTTGTTTTCTCCGGTGCTCACCCTCCATTTTCGGCTTAACACTCTCTCTCGGGTCCGTGTGTGAGTGAGGAAGAAAGGAGAAGAGAAAGAAAATGGAAGGGAGAGGGAGAGAATGGTCGTGCAAGAGGGGAAAGGGAGAGAAAAGAAAGAGAAAGGGAAGAGAGAGGGTGAGTGGGACACATTCCTAATTGAGAAATGCTAAACGTGAGACTCTTGTCCGTCTCACGTCCGTCCCTTTCCAGCGTGGCAAGTCATTTTCCTCCAAATTTCGGGTCAGCCAAAAAGCACAGCGCCAAATGTCTTTTTCCCCCACATTTTCTCCCTCCACATTTTCTCCTTCCCCAGCAGCGGTATCTCCTCCATTTTCCCCCCAGATTTTCCGGTCGATTTCCAGCAGCAGGGCCAGCTTCCGGTGCCAGCTTTTCCATTTTCCGGCGGCGACCAAGCTCGACCAAGCTCCCCCATTTCGGACAGAAATTTGCCCCCATTTTCCGGCCAATCTCCCCCCAGATTTTCCGGCCGATTTCCAGCAAGTTCATGAGAGTCGGACTAGGAAGGAAACGAGGAGTGGACCGAGGATTTGGGCGAGAAATGAGACAGAAAAAAATTGTTCCTAGTACTTCAAGATTTTCATGGTTTGAATTTTGAATAAATATAGGTTTTTTATTTTTTTTTGGTTTTCGTTTATATTTGTATCTGATCTGTGTCTCAGACAGACAACTGGGTTTGAGAAAAATCAGAAACCTCTCAGATTCTCTCTACATTCTTTGCTCTCTCTCTCTCTCTCCCTCTTCAATCTTTGCTGAAAACTTGGCTAGGCTTTTGGGTTTGTTCCTCAAATTTCCATAACCTGTGACATTTTAGGTAACTTTTTCCATCTTCGATTCTTCAAATTCCTCTAGATTTTGATTTCAAAGTAATGGGTTAATCTCGAAAGTCAACTGGTTCGCTCTCTCTTTCTCTCTGAATCTTTGTATTTGCTTCAAATTCTTTGAAAAGTTGTTGGAAGAAAACTGGGAGAGAAGGAGGCGTCGCACAGGGAAGAGGTGTCGCGGTGCTCGTGGGCGATGCTCTGTGCTGGGTTCGAGAGAGAGAGCTGGGACGGGACGGCCGGTCTGTGCTGGGTTCGAGAGTGAGAGCTGGGACGGCCGGTCTGGGCAACGTCGGAGATCCGGTGGCGGTCTGTGGGAGAGCTGGGAGTCGATCTGGGCGCCGATCGGTGGGCCGGTGAGCTGGAACGGCCGGTCTATTCTAGGTTCGAGAATGCGAGCTGGGACGGCCGGTCTGGGCAACCTCGGAGATCCGGTGCCGGTCTGTGAGAGGTCGAAAGGGCGTCGGATTTCTAGTCAAAATGGGGGGGAAGGCGTCGGCGTTGGCAAGGCCGTGATTTTGGTGGGAAAGAAAATGAGGGGGGGGGGGAAATGGTTTTTGTTCTCGACGACTACTGATTTTGGTTTCAAATTTTGTGATTTTGGTTTCAATTTTTTTTAATAAAATAGGACTGCCACGTCGGAAAGGGGTTGATGAAAGACGGACAAAGGTCTACTGTGTAGAAGGACTCTTCCTAATTTGGGTGGTTGGTAGAAGATGATGTTATCTTCTCCTAATCAACCATGTGTTGACACGTGGCAAGGAGAATTTTCTTTTTATTTTAAAACCTAAACTTTTATTAATTACATCTGAACCTCTATTATATTAAAATCATATATTTTAACAATTAATTTTTTAACCCACATTTAATCTAACTATATTTTTACCAATACAAATAATTATTTATTCTCTAAGATCCATCATTATTATTATTTCCTAAAGACCCATTAGTAGTATTTTGCTATTCCAATTTTCATTATTTTATTTGATTCATTTTATTTCGATAATATAAATATCATCACTTAGAATCTAATTATTAGTCTCATCTTATTTAATTAATATAATTTATTAATTGCTAAACTCTATATTTATTTTCTTGATTTTACATAATCAAATAAGGTTTCTAGACAATACCAATCATTTAACTTTTAACCTCTTGCAAGTAGTAGGCAAGTCACCATTGGCTACCAAACAAGACTCTTATCTTCATGTTGGACCTTACTTCATTGTAAGCTTGTATTGTATATTGAACAGTCTCCAATGTAGTGTGAAAATAATGCTCTGGCTCCATGACATGTAATGTATTAAAAGCTGTTGATAAAGAAGAGAAGGCCTAGTATGAAAGAGAAGAGCTTGTCTGTTTAGCCAAGGTGACTTGTGTGGAAACCAAAAAAGGTATTTAGATAATTTTAGTCACTTTAGCTTTAACCTCTTGCAAGTAGCAGGCAAGTCATTCTTGGCTACCAAACAAGACTCTTATCTTCATGTTAGACCTTACTTCCTTGTAAGCTTGTATTGTATGTTGAACAGTCTCCAATGTAGGGTGAAAATAATGCTCTAGCTCCATGACCTGTAATGTTTCAAAACCTTGTTGGTCAAGAAGAGAAGACCTAACATCAAAGAGAAGAGCTTATCTGTTTAGCCAAAGTGACTTGCGTGGAAACCAAATACGGTTTTCAAACAATAACAATCATTTTAACCTCTTGTGAGTAGCATAGGCAAGTCATCCTTGGCTACCAAATGGAACTCTTATCTTCATGTTAGATCTCTCTTCCTCTTAATTTGCTTTGGCTGTGAGCTGAACAATCACCATATTAGTAATACTTCGAGTCTATGATATATAATATCTCCAAATCTTGTTGGTGAAAAAGAGAAAGCCTAACATGAAAGAAAAAAGCTTGTCAGTTTAGCCAAAATGACCTGCGTGGGAATCGAACAAGCTAGGTTAATTTCTAGAGAATGCAAACACTTTAACCTCTTGCGAGTATATATAGCAGGCAAGTCATTCTTGGCTATTAAACAAAACTTTAATCTTCATGTTAGACCTCACTTCTTCTCAAGTATTTGTGCTCTAATGGGAAGTCTTAGAGTTTCTATTTATAGCAAGTACTGAAAGAATTTAGACTAGCTAGATTCGGGTTGCAAGTTTTCTTGTATGGTTTTTCTTCTCGTCAAGTGCATCATTTTGCTGCCCATAAATGGAATATATCCCTTTTCTTTTCTTTTTTTAGATCGATGAATAAATATATTCCTTTTATTCAGTCGAGGGGACCC